>CM064877.1:18634566-18813389 GCA_003313485.2 Penstemon barbatus | reverse complement strand
CTTCAAGGATTAACTTTCAACAGACTAGTTAACTTATGAATTCTTAAACTCAGGGGGAACGTGTAAGACTAGCGGTACTTCTGAATTAAAGATGAAATTTGTTAATGTCAGTTAGTTGAAGTTATGTTTTCAACAGAAGACTCAATTATCGAAGAATAAAGTTATATTATCTGGCTGGATTGACAAACAGCTGAGGAAGGTTATCAGCTATTGGCATTCTCTGATAACAACTATGTCATCAGGACAGTAGTCAATCAGATAAGTGTTTATTTTACTCATCTGATTACTGATATAAAAGCGGAACTATTTAAAACGTTTTATTCAAAAATACGCTTTTATAAGTAACTGAAGGGCGGTATATATTCCCGGTCCTCATTAAATATCTTTTGAATTTGAAAGGACGTAACTGACGCCGCACGATCAGCACTGACAAGAAACGGATCTAACGGTTGGCGGATATCACGGGAGCCAACATACCCCAACTCTATAAATCCCAATCTGATCAGTCGTGCAGTTCTTTACGAACCCTAAACTTTCAAAAGTACTTGTGAGAAATTTGAGCAAGTTTTCTGCAGAAATCTCTTCGTTTTTCTCTCTAATCTCTACAGATCAACAATGGCTGCTGAAGGTATGTACCTTGTGTATGATTCTATTACCAATCTGGCACAAATCTGATGAAGGAACTTCTGGAGAAGTTCAAATCTGCAAATTTGGTAAACTTCATGGAGTACAACGAGGGAGTGATCTGGACTGATCAAGTGATGGAATACTACAATACAGCCAAGGCTGACTACAACGCACTGGAGATAAATGCTACAGTGGGAGAAAAATCTCACTATTACCCCAGCTGTTCTTCACGAGACGTTTGGTCTTCCAAACAAAGGACGACACGATGTCACAGTGTAACTGAAGAAAAACACCAGCAGTTCTGGGCGATCTGCGCCAAAGAAGGAAAAATGTTGACTGGCAACATAAGAAAGAGACAGTTGAAGGATGAATATCAGCGGATGGCTGATATGGTGTCTAAGCTGATTGAAAACTGCACTTTCTCACTGGATGCTGTCACCATGAAAAGGTTCAGCATCATGACTGCTATTTACTATGGAATAGAAGTCAACTGGTCCATAATCATGTGGTACATCTTGGCTGATTTCCTTGATGACAAGAAAGGAAAAGGTCCTCACACCAATCACAGGATCACGCTCAGCTATCTACTGTTCAAACTAGGATGTCCTATGAAGAATGGCAAGGAAATTCACAAGTCCAAAGCCATGAACAAATACCTACCTGTTCAAAAGAGGAAGGCTGATGAGCCTGAAGAAGATGAGGATGAGGGACCAAAGGAGGTTCCTGCCAAGAGGCAACGGAGGTTAGTCAAAACAGCTGACAAGGCTGTTGAGACAAGAAAGAAGAAGGCTGCTGATAAGCCTAAAGAAAAGACCTCGAAGAAAATGGAGTCAGTGACTGCTGCTGATCAAGTCACAAAGATCATTGATCAGGTCACTGCTGATGTAAGGACTGGATCCCCTGCATCACCATCAAGAACTCCATCAGCTGAAAAACCTGCTGAGAATGTCTCTCACAGGACAAGAAGCCAAATAAGGGATACTGCTGCTTCAAGACCTATTCAAGGTCTGTCAAAGAAGTCAGCAAGGAAGCAGATGACATTTGTAGAGAAGGACATTGAATTGGTAGATTTGGTGAGATCAAGTCCTGAGTCTGCTGAAAGACCCCTTGAAACTGTTGGAACCCCTGTTGCTGACAAAGCTGATGCGCAACAGTTGACTCAGAGTGCACCAACAGTTGAGGTTGCTCAACCTCAAGAAGATCCAGATGTCCAAATCATCCATCCTATAGCTGCTGCTCCCATCTCTTCTGCTGGTCCAGCCCCTGCTCCAGTTGATAAAGGAAGAAGGAAAATAGTGCTGAGGAAGAAGAAGATTTCCAAGGCTGACAAGAAAGCAAGAGATGAAGCTGAACAGAGGAAGCAAGATGAGGCTGAGAGAAGAAGGCACTTGAGCTAAGCAAGCTCAAGCTGCTAAGGATGAGGCCAGGAGAAAAATGTCTGAAGCAGAGAGAAAAGCTGCTGAGGATGCTGAACTGGCCATGGTCATTGAAAAGAGCAAAATTGATGTCTATGGACCTATCCATGGAGGTGGCATCAAGATTAAAGAGGCTGAAGGAGAAGAAGAACCCCCAAAACCAAAGATGCCTGCTGCTGCAGTAAAACCAAAGAGAAGTTTGAGGTTAAGAAAGCCTTCAAGATCATACATAACAACTAAGAGCTTTTCCAGAAGTTTGAAAAGTCCTTAGCCTACTACAATCAGAAGTTAATGCTGAAGACCATGTTCACTCAAGAGAAGCCTAGATATATCAGATGGAGAGACAATAGGCTGAACAGGTCCATCACTGAACTTTAGAATCTGAAGGATTTAGCTGCTGAAGAGAAATGGGTACTAGAGTGGCTAAAGACAGATTCCATCCAAAAAGCTTTGGATCCTCACCATGTTAGGGATTCTATGCATCACTATGCTAGGGAATTTGCCCTTGAGGAAGCCAAGCTAATAGGAAGCACCCTGCCTGACAAAAGGAAGAAGACTGATGATGTTGAAGAAAGGGCTGTGAAGATTGCTGTTATCACTGCACTGAATAAGTGGGCAGAAAAGTCCAGATATCAGCAAGGGCATTCAAGTGAACTCCCTCAATTGCCAAGTATTCAACATGTAATTTTTGGCAGAGAAATGAAAGATTTCAGTGAACTGCCAGAGGGTAACAATGCATTTGTCAACCCTTGGATCATTGTGAGGCAAATCCGTCAGACAACTTGCTTCAATGATGATGGCACAGTCACTAATATGTTCTATGATGACGTCACTGATGAACACAAAGCTGCGGCAAGCCTGCTGACGAGTCTGCTATCAGACTGCGGACAAGCCTGAAGACAAGTCTGCTGACCAGGCTGAAGACAAGTCTGCTGATCAGCCTGCTGACAAGTCTGCTGAAAAGGTTGCTGACGAACCCTTAGCCATTGAGTGGAATGCTTAGGATTCTGAAGATCATCAGGACGCAAAGATGGAAGATATCCCTGTCCACCAGGAGATTGAAGAAAAGGATGAAGCTGCTGCTTCTGCTTCATCAGGTGATGAACACTCATCACTGATGGAAGCTTTCCAGATGTTGATGGAAAATTCTATGAAGGAACTGGAAGAGAAGCATCAACAGCATCTGATGAAGGTCAAGGAGGAGCTGAAGACTGAGCTTAAGACAGAATTGGCAGAGTCGAATAAACTTCAGTTGGAAACTGTGCAACAGTCTACTGAAAAGATCATCAAGACTGAAATCACAAGTATTCCTACTCCTCAAGATCATTCATTGCAGTTAGTGTACAGCTTAAGAGAGTTGAACAAGAATGTGGAAGATGTGAAGGGTGATGTAAATCATCTTCATGCTGCCCTTCAAAGAGCTGAACACAAGATCGCTGATTTAACTGCAACCTTCATCAAAGTCAGTGAAGAGGAGAAGGAAATCAATTTAGGATGTTGCATGAAGTATCAACTGTTGTACAGGCAATCCAAAATGAAATTGCAACTACAAACCTGAACATTGATTACTTCAATGATCATACTGACAATATCAGCACTGATATTTTTAATCTTACAGCAAGCCACGATGTTACAAATCAAAATTTGAAGGCTTTGTGCGCTGAATTGAAAGTTCCAACAGTTGCTCTCAACCCTGCTGTTGCACCTTCTACTGTCATCAGTCCTGATGATGACAAAAAGGGGGAAGATAAACGGGATGCAACAGCCAAGGATGAAACAGTCAAGGAAGCCAAAGCAAAGGAAGCTGATAAGATTGACCCTGAGAAGTTCGCAGAAACTACCAAGTACAAGAATACAGAATCAGCCAGGAAGGCAATGGAAGCTTTAAGAGAGCAGCAACTTAAAGAGAAAATGGAAGCTGCCAAAGCAAACATGGACCTGGATGATGAAGCTGATGAAGAAGAAGAAGAAGACGACGATGAGTCTTCTTATGAGTATGAAGAAGTGGTTGAAGGATCAGATGAAGAAGCTGATAGTTAAAAATTGAGAAAATCTTGTAATCAGTTTGCCTTTATCTATCTTTCAGACATCTCATCTGAAGAACTTGTACTTGTATTTGTAACAATCTTATCATATCAATAAAAAGTCAAGTTCATTCCAACATACTATTTTCTATCTCAGAAAATTTTTGAGGATTACATTCTTTAGCTTAGATATTCAACAGGTACTTAGCTGAAGTTTTGTCATCATCAAAAAGGGGGAAATTGTTGGATAAGGATGAAGATGAAGGCACTAAAGGAAGTTTGATAAGGGAGGTTTTGATGCATTCCAAAACTTCATATTGGGCTAAGTATGGAGTAACTTAGCTGATAAACTTATCAAGGAATTTTGACTAAGTAAAGAAGACATCAGAAGAGTCAAAGTTTCAAGGTCCAAGACTTTTGATCTGCTGAAGAAAAGTTATCAGATTGGTGAAGATCAGCCGACTCAAATCAGATTTGTTCAAGTTTGAGATCAGCCTTGTTCGCCATCAGATGCGTACTTTTATCAGCCAAGTGAAGAAGATCATGAAGTGTTCCCAACGATAATAAATGCCCCTTGGAGTAATAAATGCTGAAGTACAAGGTTATTAAAGACAAATGATTGAAGAAATGCTTTACATCAGCTGGGTGCATTTAATGCTGCCTGCAGAATAGTACTGTTCACAGTACGGACAGACTGCAAAAGAGCCGTTCGCGGATTTTAAGGACCAGTACTCGAGGAATTTGAATCTTGTCTCTCTTCAACGGACACTTTTCAATCCTCAAGTATAAATAGCTGGAAGAGACGAAGAAGAAACAAGCAACACAATATCTGAGAAATTTTCGAAGCAGAATTCTTTAAGTCTCAAGAACAGCTCACTCATCAGCTGAGTCATTTGTTGACAAAAGCAGAGTTGAAGAATCAAGCCAAATACATCTTCTGAGTGAATTTGTAAACATTGAGTGTTGTGAGAAGTAGATATCTGTCTTAGTGAGTGATATTACTTCAGAGAAGTAGGATCTCTTTGTGATTTCTTACTGCGAACTTACGCCCTGTTCATTTGTTGTAAGGCGTAAGCAGAGTATACTGATTACTGTGTGTTTTTAGTATAACCCAAGATCTTTGTGACTTGGAAGAGTGGACTAAAGGATATTCAAATCCATATAACCACTATAAAAATTGCTTGTGTTTTTATTTGCATTTTACCTGCACATTTTTCAGTTGCATAAAACACATTAAGTTAACTGTTTGAAAAAGGATCTAGAAAGAGATTTTACAAATCTGGGGAAACATTTTTCAAACTGCTAAGTTTACTTGTGAAAACACTTTGAAAATCCGCTGCAAGTACTCTAAGTATTAAAACTGATTTTAACAAAATCAGCTAAGTGACTATCAGACGAGTGGTCAACAAGACTGTTCAAAGATTTGTTGGCGAACAGAATTGTAACTAACTAATCTGATCAGCTTAGTCTGTTCAGTTAGAGTAAAAGTTTTAAAGTTAAAATCAAAGAAATTTTTTTAAAGAGGTTTATTCACCCCCCCCCCCCCTCTAAACCTCTTCTGACCACTTGGGACCAACAAGTGGTATCAAAGCAGGTGGTTCATTAGAATCAGCTGCCTGATCAACGAGCTTGATCCAAGTGTTTTTCAAAGGTTTTCAAAACTTTTCAAAAGAGCAGCTTTTTGAAAAATCAAAAATTTTTGAAAAATGGATTGTATCAGTCATGTTCCCCACATTGCTGGTATGTCCTTTGAGGACTGGAAAATCAGAATGGAGATTTTCCTAGCTGCTTATAATGATAACATGTACACATGTATCATTAAAGGTCCATTCAGATTCACAAAGACCATAAAGATAAATGAGGTTGACACGGTTGTGGAAAAAGACCTTCATGTGGAAAAATGGATTGGCGAACAGAATTGTAACTAACTAATCTGATCAGCTTAGTCTGTTCAGTTAGAGTAAAAGTTTTAAAGTTAAAATCAAAGAAAATTTTTTAAAGAGGTTTATTCACCCCCCCTCCCCTCTAAACCTCTTCTGACCACTTGGGACCAACAAAGATCAAAACAAAGGACAACATTATGATTTGCAACCTGATCTTAGATGGCTCAAGAATCATCCACCAGAATTGGTGATTGGTGATCCTTTGGATAAGGTAAAGACAAGGAGAGCTGCTGCAAGTAATGCAATGTTTGTCAGCTTCCTATCTCAAATTGAGCCCAAACAGATTGAAGAAGCTCTTAGTGATTCCAACTGGATTGAAGCTATGCAAGAAGCGCTAAATCAATTTGAAAGGAATGAAGTCTGGTACTTAGTTCCCAGACCAAGTCATCAAAGAATCATTGGCACTAAATGGGTATTCAGAAATAAGATGAATAAAGATGGTGAAGTCACCAGAAACAAAGCAAGATTAGTGGCCAAGGGTTACTGCCAAGAAGAAGGCATTGACTTTGATGAAACATTTGCACCAGTAGCAAGATTAGAGGCAATCAGACTCTTTCTTGCCTATGCTGCTCACAAGAATTTCACTGTCTATCAGATGGATGTGAAATCAGTTTTTCTCAATGGAGAATTGCAAGAAGAAGTTTACGTTGAACAACCACCTGGTTTTGAAGTCTATCAAGAAGAAGACAAGGTGTATCGTCTGAAGAAAGCCCTTTATGGACTGAAACAAGCTCCAAGAGCATGGTATGATACCTTATCTGATTTTCTTTTAATTAAAGGATTTCGCAAAGGTAAAGTTGACAAGACCTTGTTCACTATTGAATGGGAAGAACATATTTTGCTTGTGAAAATTTATGTGGACGATATTATTTTTGGTTCAACTAACCAACAGATGTGTGACAAGTTCTCAAAGCTGATGCAGAACAAGTTTGAAATGAGCATGATGGGAGAACTTAATTATTTTCTTGGATTGCAAGTAAGACAGTTGCCTGATGGAATTTTCATCAGCCAAGCAAAATACACAAAGGATCTGTTCAAGAAATTTGGTATGGAGACTAGCTCTACTGCTACTATTCCAATGTCTACAAGTCTTCGCTTGGATAAAGATGAAGATGGCAAATCAGTAGACATAACCAAATACAGAGGCATAATTGGGTCACTGTTGTATCTAATAGCTAGCAGACCTGATATTATGTACTCAGTTGGGGTCTGTGCAAGATTCCAATCAAATCCCAAGGAATCTCACCTCTTAGCTGCCAAGAGAATACTGAAATATATTAAGGGCACTCAAGATTTGGGATTGTGGTATCCTAGAGAGTCTGGATTTGAGCTTATTGGATATTCAGATTCTGACCTTGCTGGCTGCAAGATTGATAGAAAAAGCACAACATGTGCCTGTCAATTCTTAGGTAGTCGTCTGATCTCATGGATGAGTAAGAAACAGACTTCAGTATCCATATCTACTGCTGAAGCTGAATACATAGCTGCTGAAGCTTGCTGTGCACAAATCTTATGGTAGAAGCATCAACTAGAAGACTACAATATCAAGATCAGTGGAATACCAATCTACTGTGACAATACAAGTGCAATCAGCCTTACTCAGAATACTACAAGTCATTCAAGGACTAAGCATATTGAGATCAAGCATCACTTTATTAGAGATCATGTGGAGAAAGGAAATGTCATAATAGAGTATGTGTTTACTGAAAATCAAATTGCTGACATCTTCACAAAACCTTTAAGTGAAACAAGGTTTTCAACTCTAAGAGCTGAACTAGGTTTATTAAAATTGGATGCATAAGCTGAGGGGGAACTTATCAGAAGACTAAAGTTCAACAGCTTACTCATCTTATTTATCTTCAAGGATTAACTCTCAACAGACTAGTTAACTTATGAATTCTTAAAGTCAGGGGGAACGTGTAAGACCAGCGGTACTTCTGATTAAAAGATGAAATTTGTTAATGACAGTTAGTTGAAGTTATGTTTTCAACAGAAGATTAAAATCTTGAAGAATGAAGATTTATTATCTAGCTGGATTGACAAACAGCTGAGGAAGGTTATCAGCAATTGGCTTTCACTGATAACAACTATGTCATCAGGACATTAGTCCATCAGATAAGTATTTATTTTACTCATCTGATCGCTTATGTAAAAGCTTACTGTTTAAAACGTTTTATTTTAAAATACGCTTTTACAAGTGACAGAAGGGCGGTACAAATTCCCGCTCCTCATTTAATGCGATTTGAATTTGAAAGGTCGTAACTGACGCCGCACGATCAGCTCTGACAAGAAACGGATATAACGGTTAGATGGTATCACGGAAACCAAGATACCCTAACTCTATAAATCTCAATCTGATCAGCCGTGTAGTTCTTTACGCACCCTAAATATTCAAAGCATACTTGAGAGAAAATTTACTTGCAATTTTCTGCAAAATTCCTTCTATTTCTCTAATTTTCAACAGATTACAATGGCCGTTGAAGGTATGTTCTTAGTTTATGAGTCCTACTACCAATCTGGTACGGATTTGATGAAGGAACTGTTGGAAAAGTTCAAATCTGCTCTGTTGGTGAACTTCATGGAGTACAACGAAGGCATAATCTGGACTGACCAGGTTATGGAGTACTACAGAACTGCATCTGCTGACTACAACTCCATTGAAATCAAGGCTACAGTCGGAGACAAATCTGTGGTCATTACGCCTACTGTTCTTCACGAAATGTTTGGTCTTCCTAACAGAGGACGACACGACGTCATTGTGCTGACTGAGGAAAAGCACCAACAATTTTGGGCGATCTGCGCCAAGGAAGGAGAGATGATGTCTGGCAACATCAAAAAGAGACAACTGAAGGATGAATATCAGCGGATGGCTGATATGATCTCGAAGCTGATAGAGAACTGTACTTTTTCTCTGGATGATGTTACCATGAAAAGGTTCAGCATCATGGCTGCTATCTACTATGGGCTAGAAGTCAACTGGTCCATCATAGTTTGGTACATCTTCGCTGATTTCCTTGAAGTGAAGAAGGGAAAAGGCCCTTACACCAACCACAGAATCACACTCAGTTATCTTCTGTCAAAACTGGGCTGTGTTATGATGAATGGAAAGGAGATTCACAAGTCAAAGGCAATGTCCAAGTACTTGCCTGTTATGAAGAGAAAGGCTGGTGAGCCTGAGGAAGATGAAGATGAGGAACCAAAGGAGGTTCCTGCCAAGAGGCAAAGAAGACTAGTCAAAACAGTTGACTTAGCTGTTGAGACTAAGAAAAAGAAGGTTGCTGATCAACCAAAGGAGAAGGTCTCCAAGAAAGTGAAGACTGTGGCTGACGTTGCTGTTGATCAAATCATAAGTCAGACCACTGCTGATGTAAGGGGAATGTCTCCTGCATCACCTTCAAGTACTCCTTCTGCTGAAATGCCTGCTGAGAATGTCTCTCACAGGACAAGGAGCCAACAAAGAGATACTGCTGCTTCAAGACCCATTCAGGGTTTGTCAAAGAAGTCAGCAAGGAAGCAGATGACATTTATAGAAAAGGACACTGAGTTGGTAAACTTAGTGAGACAAAGTCCTGAATCTGCTGAAAGACCCATTGAAGCTGTTGGGGCTTCTGTTGCTGACAAAGCTGATGCGCAACAGTTGACTCAAATTGCACCAACAGTTGAGGCTTCCCAACCTCATGATGATCCAGACGTTATCATCATCAGTCCTATAGCTGATGCAACCATTTCTTCTGCTGGTCCAGCCCCTGCCCAAGCTGATAAAGAAAAGAAGAAAATTGTGCTTAAGAGAAAGAAAATCTCTAAAGCTGATAACAAAGCAAGGGAAGAAGCTGAACAGAGAAAGCAAGATGAGATGGAGGAAAAGAAGGCCCTTGAACTAAGCAAGGCTCAGGCTGCTAAGGATGAAGCCAGAAGGAAGATGTCTGAAGCAGAGAGAAAAGCTGCTGAGGAAGCTGAAATGACAATGGTTTTAGAGATGAGCAAGACTGATGCCTATGGACCTGTCCATGGAGGTGGCATTAAAATTAGCGAAGGCAAAGATGAAGACAAGGAGAAAAAGCCTAAGATGCCTGCTGCTGAGGCCAAGCCCAAGGAAAAGTTTGAAGTGAGGAGAGCATTCAACATAGTATATGCTGATAAAGAACTCTTCCGAAGGTTTGAAAAGTCTTTAGCTTATTATGATCAGAAGTTAATGTTAAAGACCCTGTTCACGCAAGAAAAGTCAAGATATATCAGATGGAGAGACAACAGGCTGAACAGGTCCATAACAGAACTTCAGAATCTGAAGGAGTTAGCTGATGAAGAACAATGGGTTCTTAATTGGCTAAGAACAGACTCCATTCAAAAGGCCCTGGATCCCAGTTATGTCAGAGATGTTATGCATCTGTATGCAAAGGAATTTGCACTGGAGGAGGCCAAGAAAATTGAAAACTCCCTGCCAGCCAAGAGAAGAAAGTCTGATAATGCTGAAGAGAGAGCAGTTAACATTGCTGTTATGACCGCCCTGAAGAGATGGGCAGAAAGGTCAAGATATCAGCAGGGACACTCAAGTGAGTTGCCTCAGCTGCCAAGTATTCAGCAAATTGTTTTTGGCAAGGAAGTAAAGGAGTACAGTGAAGTGCCCAAGGGGAATAATGCCTTTGTAAACCCTTGGATCATTGTTAGGCAGATAAGACAAACAACCTGCTTCAATGATGATGGCACCATCACTAATCTGTTCTATGATGACGTCACTGATGAACACAAAACAGCTGACAAGACCTTAGCCATTGAGTGGAATGCTAAGGCTTCTGAAGATCATCAGGAGACCAAAATGGAAGACGTTCCTGTCCACCAGGAGACTGAAGAAAAGGAAGCTGCTGCTTCTGCTTCATCAGGTGATGAACACTCATCACTGATGGAAGCTTTCCAGATGCTGATGGAGAATTCAGTAAAGGAACTGGAAGAGAAGCATAACCAGCAGCTGATGAAGTTGAAAGAGGAGCTGAAGAATGAACTCAAGGCAGAGTTGGCAGAGTCCAACAAACTTCAGCTGGAAACTATGCAACAGTCAACAGAGAAGATCATCAAGAAAGAAGTTGATAGTTTTCCTATTCCTCAAGACAACTCTTTGCAGTTAGTGCACAGCTTAAATGACATGAACAGAAATGTGGAAGATGTGAAGGCTGATGTAAATCACCTTCATGCTGCCTTACGAAGAGCTGAGCATAAGATAGCTGATTTAACTGCAACCTTCATCAAAGTCAGTGAAGAAGAGAAGTTTATCAATGCTGGCTTGTTGCAGGAACTTCAGAAAGCTGGAGATGTCATTCACGAAGAGCTTTCAACCATGCAACTCAACATTGACTGCTTCAATGATCAGACTGACAACATCAGTACAACTCTTCATCACTTAACAACAAGTCATGATGTAGTGAATCAGAATCTGAAGACTTTAGGTGCTGCACTGAAAGTTCCAACAGCTGCACTCAACCCTGCTGCTAAACCTAAAGAAGTCATCAAGTCTGATGATGACAAAAAGGGGGAAGATAAAGGGGAAGAAACAACCAAGGAAACTTCTGCTGCTGTTGAAGCCAAGAAGACTGATGAAGCTACTGAACAGACCAAGACTGATGAAGAAGAACTTGGAAAGGTACAAGGCGAAGAAAAGTCTGAAGAAGAGACTAAGGACAAAGCCAAAACTGATGAAGTAATGGTTGAATCCAAAGACTCTGCTGCTGATCAATCAGAACTGTTGACCAAGTACAAGAATACAGAATCAGCCAGGAAGGCGATGGAACTTCTGAAAGAACAGCAACTTAAAGAGAAGATGGAAGCTGCCAAAGAAGTTATCCTTCAAGGTGAAGAAGCTGATGAAGATGATGAAGAAGAAGATGATGAAGAGTCATCTTATGAATATGAAGAAGTGCTTGAAGGATCTGATGAAGAAGCTGATAGTTAGAAATGATAAAATCCTTGTAATCAGTTTACTTTATCTATTCTTCAGACATCTCATCTGATGAACTTGCATTGTAATACTTTTCAATATCAATAAAAAGACAAGTTCAATCCAACATATCTTTTCTATCTCAGAAAATTTTGAGGATTACAATTTTTAGCTTAAGTTTTTAACAGGTACTTGGCTGAAGTTTTGTCATCATCAAAAAGGGGGAAATTGTTGGATAAGGATGAAGATGAAGGCACTGAAGACAAAATAAATTGACTGAACCCAAATGAATTTTGAATGACTTCGAAACTTGAGAAATTATTCTCGAGTCCAAGCAAGGACTAATCTCCTTACAAAGATTTCATTGTTTTTCCTTTCGAAGTTACACTTCGACTGGAATGGTGATAGGTTTCACCAAGCTGCCTTTTTCGAAGTTACTCTTCAAATAAGAAAGGTGATAAGTTTCACCAGAGGGTTCAGGATGGTTCTCAAGCCCAAATTTTCTTGAAGGCAAACATGAAGTCTCCCATGAATGGGAAGTAACATCTTGTGAAAAGGCCTCAAAAGGCTCGAGAGATGGAAGAAGAGGAATATATCCTCTCTAAAGGGAAATAACCTTGGAGGTTTTTCTGTAAGGATGATAAGTTGAAAAGTCAATCAAAATGATTCTTCCATGGATTAAGATCAAGGGAAAAGGGAATTGAACCTATTCATCCCATAAGGGATGATTAAATTTTATTGAACTTAACCTTATGGTTAAAGTAATGCATAAGGGTGTTGGATGCCCGATGAAGCACTCATTGATGCATTCAGTGCATCTAAAGCCATGAATTATTTAGATCATTGGAATTTGCTTATACAATCCCTTGTCTTAAGGGATGTGATAGTTCCATAATGGTTGGAACTGATTGCGCTATAAGATTTATACGCAAAAGGTGTACATAAGCAAATGAGTATGGATACTCATATATCGACTAAATAAAATATGCATAGTCAATAAAATATAAATAATCAAGATTTCACACACTTGAGTCATTGTAAAAACCAAAAGGCGATACACGAATACTAAAACATATTTCCGAATTAAAAGATTCAAAGACTGAGCTCGACTGGGATGCTGTACATAGTAACCGACTTTCGAATCTTGCTTAATGGAAATTAGATTTAGTAGTTGGTTGCTAGGCAACCAAGAGGCATAAACAAATGCAATGGATTTAATCCATTTATAAGTGTGTAGAAATGCTAAAGCATTAGTGGGAGATAAGGCGTCTCTAGTACCCTCATGGGTAAAAGTACGTTGTGATGTACAAATCCAAATTACTTTTGGAATAAAAGCAGAGAGCCTAATCAATGAAAGCATGTAAGAGATTTGGATCGATTCAAAATCAAACATGCATAGGCAGTACGCCATTGATTATTTGATAGAGAATTAGATTCTGGAAATGTAAGACTCGCTCAAAACATTGTCAGTTGTTGAGCATTTTGGACATGTAAATGTCCATTAAGAAATCTTGCATGAAATTCCTTATTCAAACAAATGAAACTTGATCGAGAAAATCGAAGATACTGAGCTAAGTATCTCTGAAGCCAGATCCAAAACATATCACGTGATATGAGTTTTGGTATTGTACCTTCATATGCATTCATGCGCATATAGGGTCTCCCGCTTATGTGAATAAGCTGGTGGGAGATAAGTTGGACGTAAAGTCCATCTTATGCAATTCGTGGGGTATCCAGAAAACTCTATAGGATACAAGTTCTACGATCCTACAAGATGATCTACGTTTGTCTCAAGGAACGCACACTTCTTGGAGAAGGATTTCTTGCTGGGCAAGAAGGAACACAACGTAGAACTAGATGAGGTCATTGAAGCTGAAAAGACCAAAGAGGTCGATCAAGCTGACCCATCACCACAGGCAGTGGGAGAACAAGAGCATGAAAGTACTTCAGAGAGTACACCGATACTTCGTAGGTCAGAAAGACAACGTAGAGAACCCGAGAGGTACTACGGTCTGCTGCGTGAGACTAGACAGTCTCTAACCGACCCAAGGACTCACGAAGAGGCTATGCTAGGCATAGACTCGGGAAGGTGGCGTGAAGCCATGAAATTTGAATTGGACTCCATGCACTCGAACAAGGTCTGGGCCTTGGTAGATCCACCAGTGGGAGTAGCTCCCGTGGGTTGCAAGTGGATCTATAAGCGAAAGCTTGGAGTGAACGGAGAGGTAATAACCTACAAGGCGCGATTAGTGGCAAAGAGGATACACTCAAAGGCCAAGCATCGACTTTGAGGAGACCTTATCGCCCGTCGCAATGCCTAAATCCATTCGAATCTTGCTGGCCATAGCTGCGTGGTATAACTACGAGATATGGCAGATGGATGCAAATACTGCCTTTCTCAATGGGGACATTGACAAGGAGATCTTAATGGAGCAACCAAAAGGGTATGCATCCAAAGGAGATGAACACAAGGTGTGCAAACTCCATAGGTCCATTTATAGGCTGAAGCAAGCTTCCCGAAGTTGGAACATCCGTTCCGATGAAACAATCCAAACTTTTGGATTCATCAAAAACGTGTTCGAACCTTGCGTGTACAAGAAGATCAGTGGGAGTACAGTTGAATTTTTGGTGCTTTACGTTGACGACATTCTTCTCATTGGAAACAATGTGAAAGCATTGTCCGAAACTAAAGCATGGTTATCTACACAATTCTCGATGAAGGATATGGGAGAAGCATCCTTTGTACTAGGTATAAGGATCTACCGAGATAGATCAAAAGGACTGCTGGGCCTCTCCCAATCCCAGTACATAGACAAATCTTGAAAAGATTTAGTATGGAAGAATCCAAGAGAGGATTGCTTCCAATGAGACATGGGATTGCACTCTCTAAGTCTATGGCCCCAAAGACGCCAGAAGAGAGAAGCAATATGTCTCGAGTACCATATGCATCCACTATAGGAAGCATAATGTATGGTATGTTATGTACGAGACCAGACGTAGCGTACGCTTTAAGCGTTACAAGTCGCTACCAGTCTGATCCAGGTGAGCAGCACTGGATAGCCGTAAAGGCAATTCTGAAGTACCTGAGAAGGACTAAGGAATTGTTCTTGGTATACGGTGGAGGAGAATTGAAATTGGAAGGCTATACAGACTCGAGCTTCCAATATGATGTAGACGACTTCAAGTCGACATCAGGATACGTATTATGCCTCAATGGTGGTGCGGTTAGCTGGAAGAGCTCCAAGCAGGAAACAACCGCGGATTCGACCACCGAAGCAGAGTATATTGCTGCGAGTGATGCAGCAAAGGAAGGTGTTTGGATGAGAAACTTCATCCAGGAATTGGATGTGATACCTAGCATCGCTGAGCCCATTACTATCTTCTGTGATAACAATGGGGCAAATGCGCAAGCGAAGGAGCCGAGATCTCATCAGAAATCCAAACACGTACAGAGACGATACCATGTGATAAGAGATATCATTGGTAGAGGAGACATTAAGATGGAACGTGTCGACTCAGAAGATAATACGGCGGACCCGCTAACGAAGCCTCTGCCTCAAAAGGCATTTGAGAAACATCTACATAAGATGGGACTCAAGAACATAAAAGACTGGCTTTAGGACAAGTGGGAGATTGATAGAAATAGTGTCCTGCAAGCCAGCTGTATGGCTAGTATTTATTGTAATAAATGCGGAACTATTCAATTTCGATTAATAAATGCACTTTATTAAATGGTCATATTTATCTTATGTAATAATTATCTACGCATAAGGATAGAAGTCCTTAGATCACATGGCTATGGGACAACCCGTGGACTGATCTCCAAGGCCGTGATCTAGAACATATTCAAGAGTCGTAGAATCCAATCGAGATAGGACATCATTGGATTCGGTTAGACTCTCACTGTTGTGTATACTCCGATGAACTGGAGGGCGCTGGGGTCCACGAGCGTGACTGGGATAGTCGATACACATAAGTGGGTGGCTTGCTGGGATGGCAAGCGCACTGAATACCCCAATTAGGAAATAACTCACCATGGAAGCGGTAGTCGCATATCGGGGTTGAAGTTATTCCATATTTATAATAGTATACGAGGAACAATCCCTAACTACTTGAGATGATAGGGTTTATCTGGTGCGAGAACGTCTATACTTTGATATGAGTTCCGACTGACTGGGGATCGCCAGAAAGTCTCTGTGGATTCATGATGGGTATAGAGGAACTCGTATGCAGATTCATATCATCAACAAATGATCCATTGACCCGACTTCATAGGTTGGGAAATTCTCCTATGAATTTCTGTGAGAAATTAATTCTGGTAAAATCCTTGGCCAAGGTATCTGACGACTTTATGTAAGTAGCTCATAAAGATTGAGTCAAAGAGAATTTATTTCGAGACCAGAGTACATAAGGTCAAGACAAAAGAAAAGGGAATCCGATGAAAGACCATACCCTTAAGTCTCGACTGGGAGATTGATCGATGGAGAGATTATGTCGTATATGGAAATTATAAATGATAAAAGGTTCACTGAATTAATTCACCAGTGATTGGGCTCCATGGGCTTGTGGCTGGACATCGACCGTGGAGTGTGGGAGAATTCCCAAATTGGCAGGGGTGCTAATTTTGGAATGGTCAATCGACAGAGTGTTCGATTGATTTAGAGTAAGTCTTACTCGAATAATTAAATAATATTTAATTATAACCCACGGCCAATTATGTGGTGAACCTACGGGGGCATACACAATACACAAGTAGCGAAAGCGAGGAAATAAGAACGACCGAGTCGACTGGGTCGACTCGGTGAAAAATCGACTGGGTCCATTATATTGGGTGGGTCGACTGGGTCGACCCAATTGGAACAAAATGGGATCCAATTGGAATTGGATCAAGATCATAAATTAAATTGGAATTTAATTTGTGGATTAATTAATTAAGTTGGATTTAATTAATTAAAAGGATTTTAATTAAATGGGCTTAGAGTCTGATTTAATTAAATGGGAGATTAAGTTAATTAATTGGGCTATTTAATTGGGAGATTAAATTAGGCCTGGTCAAATTAATTAACTGGGCCATGAATTAATTACGAGACTAGGTCTTCTAATTAAAGAAGGCCATGGCCCATGTAGGAGAGAGAAGACCTAGTCCTAATAGGACTAGGTTAGGGAGATAACTATAAATAGCTATCTTATAGTTATTTTTCACACAACTCCTTAAGCAAAAATTAAGCAAGAGCAAAAATTCTCTCCCCTCTCCCAAGCTATAGTCGACCGAACCCATTCTTCCCTGTGGAAGAATTTTTCGTTTTTCGACCTTGTTCCAAATCGTTCATAATTCCTAGTCTATAATATATCTTGTGTTCTAGCTGATCAAGATATATTATTTTCGTGATATTGTGGTGTATCAACTCGTAGAGGCGCAACACGTGGGGCGCTCCTGAGAAGCCTGGATCGATTTTGCTGGAGCAGAATTCAGAGCTCGCTTTGCTAGCCGAGGATTTGCAAGGAGACAGGTATAAACGAGAAAACTTATATTGTCGTTTATTTATATTCATATATATACAACTAGAGAATATCCTGGCAAGATTCCTTAAGAGGCCCTAAAAGTTTTTATATTCCGCTGTGCCTAGGGTTGTTTATCTTACCGAATCCCAACAGTGGTATCAGAGCCAACTCTAGGCTTTGTATATATATGAATTTGCAAATTCTGTGATTTAAATCATATGTTTGATTTATGTATGGCTAGTTCTTTAACTGCATATGTTTTAGGACGTAGATCTGTTAACTTAGAGTTAATGTAAAATTTTTGATTCGAAATTTTATCGTGTTAATTTTTATTTTGGATTGGGATTTAATTAATTGGATCTATTTAATTAAATCAAAAGTAATCGAACAAGAAAAATTATATATTTTTTGGGATCAACCGCGGTGGCACGTGGCGGTGCGCAGCAGCGCACTGCGGCTAGGCAGCCACCGCGTGCTGCCGTACGCGGCAGCGCGTGAACAGCGCACTGTCTGCGCGTGCAGCACACGGCAGCCGCCCTCGGGCAATTTGCCGCGTGCTGGCAACGCGCAGCAGCATGCTGCTACGCGCTGTCACGCGCGGCAGCAGCCACTGCGTGGGGCTCACGCGCGGCTTCTGTGGCCATGTGTGTGCTGCCACGTGGCAGCGTTCATTGCGTCACTACGTGGCTGAATTTTGGTTGATCTCAAACTCACCTATTTTGGAAGTCCTGAAAATCTTGGAGATACGGTTGTTATGGAATCTTGGTGAATCTTGGATAGATCTTAGAGATCTAATTAACTAGGAAACTTAGAGTTTCAATTGTAAGAAGAGATTTAATTAAAATTAATCTCTTCTAGTAAGTTACCAAGATTAAAGATCTTAGAGATCTTATTAAACAAGGAAACTTAGAGTTTCAATTGTAAGAAGATATTTAATTAAAATTAATCTCTTCTAGTAAGTTACCAAGATTAAAGATCTTAGAGATCTTATTAAATTAGGAAACTTGGAGTTTTGGATAAGGTAGAAATCTTGGTGGATTTGGATACTACCTTAGTTAACTAATCTATTCAAAATAGTATTATCTTGAGAATCTTGGAGATTTGTAAAATTGGGAAACTTAGAGTTTTGGATAAGATAGTAATCTTGGAAGATTTGTAACTATCTTAATTAACCAACTTTATCAAGATAAGAGTTGTAGATTACTTAGAACTCAAGTAAGAGTTAATTAATATTAGAGATTAATTGTTAATTCAAAATTAAATTAACTTGGATAATTTTTGTGAATTAAAATTAAAGGAGCCGGTAAATATACATTTATGCTCTTATGTGAATTTATGCATGTTCTTGAGTGAATATGTGGATTGATCGATTTTGCCCTTAAGCCCTGTGTAGTTTTGGTTTATTTATTTTATGGGTTGTAATTAAATGGGCCTGATTGGTGCCCTTGCTTGCGCAAACGATTGTAATAGAATAGTTCCTTTATTTTTATAAGCTAGGCTTAGATTAGGCTTAGAGCCAAGAAGACCTCATGAAGACTTGGAGATCCACATGGAGGCCCATTACCTTGGAGGACATGGAGGCCCAATACATTACATGGAGGCCCAATCAAGGTGGATATTACAAGAAGGCCCATGATGTATGGGTTTGAAAATTGTAATAGTTAGGACATTTAATTTCCACCCTAGACTGACCAATTGGTCCATCATGTGGCTCGTGATGGATCGCATAGGATGGGCAATCGACCAATCATATGTGCAATGCTAGGTGATATATGTTTACTATTATTCTTTGATGTATGGCTTGCATGCTTAGAATAGATCACGTAAACAAGATAAAGCATAATCTGATGAGACCTCGCACGAAGAAAACTTAAAACCTCCAATTGAACTTAAAAACTCAATTAGAATATTAAATCGATTAACGGGCGCATATGAATGGTGTCTATGGTCCGAGCCTATCCAATTACTAGGTCTTAGGCATATTGTACAAATATATCTGGATGTCTCACGAGTCGTGGGTCGAGCTATAGGAAGATGATATGTCTATTGCCTCGATGCACAGTTTAGTGCCAAGGGAGGGGATAGCAAGGTTCTAGGCGCTGTCTCACGAGTCGTGGGGCGTCTAAGATTGAACTATTTCTCTTCACGAGTATTGGACATGATTTAACGCGAGTAAGTATGGATGTCTCACGAGTCGTGGGTCCATAACGAAAACCGAGGCTGAATGAACTCAAGGGTTAGCTGGGATGGTTAACCGGCGACGTGATCGCCCACCAAGTGGATCGATTGGTATGGCCAACGAGTCGTGGGTACTGAGCGATTGCATTTGGGCCTTGAGCCCATTAGGAAATTTTTATTTCCCGAACCTTATGTGGGGGCATAAGTATTCGACAAAAATAGTGGAAGTAATTTACAAATGAAAACCATGTTTGTAAATTATGCATTGATATTAATCTGCCGGGTATTTATCGTCATGTTTATGATAGTTTATCATAAGTTATGTATCCATGAATATTTACCATCATACTTGAATCAAATAAATTGACTGAACCCAAATGAATTTTGAATGACTTCGAAACTTGAGAAATTATTCTCGAGTCCAAGCAAGGACTAATCTCCTTACAAAGATTTCATTGTTTTTCCTTTCGAAGTTACACTTCGACTGGAATGGTGATAGGTTTCACCTAGCTGCCTTTTTCGAAGTTACTCTTCAAATAAGAAAGGTGATAAGTTTCACCAGAGGGTTGAGGATGGTTCTCAAGCCCAAATTTTCTTGAAGGCAAACATGAAGTCTCCCATGAATGGGAAGTAACATCTTGTGAAAAGGCCTCAAAAGGCTCGAGAGATGGAAGAAGAGGAATGTATCCTCTCTAAAGGGAAATAACCTTGGAGGTTTTTCTGTAAGGATGATAAGTTGAAAAGTCAATCAAAATGATTCTTCCATGGATTAAGATCAAGGGAAAAGGGAATTGAACCTATTCATCCCATAAGGGATGATTAAATTTTATTGAACTTAACATTATGGTTAAAGTAATGCATAAGGGTGTTGGATGCCCGATGAAGCACTCATTGATGCATTCAGTGCATCTAAAGCCATGAATTATTTAGATCATTGGAATTTGCTTATACCATCCCATGTCTTAAGGGATGTGATAGTTCCATAATGGTTGGAACTGATTGCGCTATAAGATTTATACGCAAAAGGTGTACATAAGCAAATGAGTATGGATACTCATATATCGACTAAATAAAATATGCATAGTCAATAAAATATAAATAATCAAGATTTCACACACTTGAGTCATTGTAAAAACCAAAAGGCGATACACGAATACTAAAACATATTTCCGAATTAAAAGATTCAAAGACTGAGCTCGACTGGGTCGAGCTTGACTGGGATGCTGTACATAGTAACCGACTTTCGAATCTTGCTTAATGGAAATTAGATTTAGTAGTTGGTTGCTAGGCAACCAAGAGGCATAAACAAATGCAATGGATTTAATCCATTTATAAGTGTGTAGAAATGCTAAAGCATTAGTGGGAGATAAGGCGTCTCTAGTACCCTCATGGGTAAAAGTACGTTGTGATGTACAAATCCAAATTACTTTTGGAATAAAAGCAGAGAGCCTAATCAATGAAAGCATATAAGAGATTTGGATCGATTCAAAATCAAACATGCATAGGCAGTACGCCATTGATTATTTGATAGAGAATTAGATTCTGGAAATGTAAGACTCGCTCAAAACATTGTCAGTTGTTGAGCATTTTGGACATGTAAATGTCCATTAAGAAATCTTGCATGAAATTCCTTATTCAAACAAATGAAACTTGATCGAGAAAATCGAAGATACTGAGCTAAGTATCTCTGAAGCCAGATCCAAAACATATCACGTGATATGAGTTTTGGTATTGTACCTTCATATGCATTCATGCGCATATAGGGTCTCCTGCTTATGTGAATAAGTTGGTGGGAGATAAGTTGGACGTAAAGTCCATCTTATGCAATTCGTGGGGTATCCAGAAAACTCTATAGGATACAAGTTCTACGATCCTACAAGATGATCTACGTTTGTCTCAAGGAACGCACACTTCTTGGAGAAGGATTTCTTGCTGGGCAAGAAGGAACACAACGTAGAACTAGATGAGGTCATTGAAGCTGAAAAGACCAAAGAGGTCGATCAAGCTGACCCATCACCACAGGCAGTGGGAGAACAAGAGCATGAAAGTACTTCAGAGAGTACACCGATACTTCGTAGGTCAGAAAGACAACGTAGAGAACCCGAGAGGTACTACGGTCTGCTGCGTGAGACTAGACAGTCTCTAACCGACCCAAGGACTCACGAAGAGGCTATGCTAGGCATAGACTCGGGAAGGTGGCGTGAAGCCATGGAATTTGAATTGGACTCCATGCACTCGAACAAGGTCTGGGCCTTGGTAGATCCACCAGTGGGAGTAGCTCCCGTGGGTTGCAAGTGGATCTATAAGCGAAAGCTTGGAGTGAACGGAGAGGTAATAACCTACAAGGCGCGATTAGTGGCAAAGAGGATACACTCAAAGGCCAAGCATCGACTTTGAGGAGACCTTCTCGCCCGTCGCAATGCCTAAATCCATTCGAATCTTGCTGGCCATAGCTGCGTGGTATAACTACGAGATATGGCAGATGGATGCAAAGACTGCCTTTCTCAATGGGGACATTGACAAGGAGATCTTAATGGAGCAACCAAAAGGGTATTCATCCAAAGGAGATGAACACAAGGTGTGCAAACTCCATAGGTCCATTTATGGGCTGAAGCAAGCTTCCCGAAGTTGGAACATCCGTTCCGATGAAACAATCCAAACTTTTGGATTCATCAAAAACGTGTTCGAACCTTGCGTGTACAAGAAGATCAGTGGGAGTACAGTTGAATTTTTGGTGCTTTACGTTGACGACATTCTTCTCATTGGAAACAATGTGAAAGTATTGTCCGAAACTAAAGCATGGTTATCTACACAATTCTCGATGAAGGATATGGGAGAAGCATCCTTTGTACTAGGTATAAGGATCTACCGAGATAGATCAAAAGGACTGCTGGGTCTCTCCCAATCCCAGTACATAGACAAATCTTGAAAAGATTTAGTATGCAAGAATCCAAGAGAGGATTGCTTCCAATGAGACATGGGATTGCACTCTCTAAGTCTATGGCCCCAAAGACGCCAGAAGAGAGAAGCAATATGTCTCGAGTACCATATGCATCCGCGATAGGAAGCATAATGTATGGTATGTTATGTACGAGACCAGACGTAGCGTACGCTTTAAGCGTTACAAGTCGCTACCAGTCTGATCCAGGTGAGCAGCACTGGATAGCCGTAAAGGCAATTCTGAAGTACCTGAGAAGGACTAAGGAATTGTTCTTGGTATACGGTGGAGGAGAATTGAAATTGGAAGGCTATACAGACTCGAGCTTCCAATATGATGTAGACGACTTCAAGTCGACATCAGGATACGTATTATGCCTCAATGGTGGTGCGGTTAGCTGGAAGAGCTCCAAGCAGGAAACAACCGCGGATTCGACCACCGAAGCAGAGTACATTGCTGCGAGTGATGCAGCAAAGGAAGGTGTTTGGATGAGAAACTTCATCCAGGAATTGGATGTGATACCTAGCATCGCTGAGCCCATTACTATCTTCTGTGATAACAATGGGGCAAATGCGCAAGCGAAGGAGCCGAGATCTCATCAGAAATCCAAGCACGTACAGAGACGATACCATGTGATAAGAGATATCATTGGTAGAGGAGACATTAAGATGGAACGTGTCGACTCAGAAGATAATACGGCGGACCCGCTAACGAAGCCTCTGCCTCAAAAGGCATTTGAGAAACATCTACATAAGATGGGACTCAAGAACATAAAAGACTGGCTTTAGGACAAGTGGGAGATTGATAGAAATAGTGTCCTGCAAGCCAGCTGTATGGCTAGTATTTATTGTAATAATGCGGAACTATTCAATTTCGATTAATAAATGCACTTTATTAAATGGTCATCTTTATCTTATGTAATAATTATCTACGCATAAGGATAGAAGTCCTTAGATCACATGGCTATGGGACAACCCGTGGACTGATCTCCAAGGCCGTGATCTAGAACATATTCAAGAGTCGTAGAATCCAATCGAGATAGGACATCATTGGATTCGGTTAGACTCTCACTGTTGTGTATACTCCGATGAACTGGAGGGCGCTGGGGTCCACGAGCGTGACTGGGATAGTCGATACACATAAATTGGTGGCTTGCTGGGATGGCAAGCGCACTGAATACCCCAATTAGGAAATAACTCACCATGGAAGCGGTAGTCGCATATCGGGGTTGAAGTTATTCCATATTTATAATAGTATACGAGGAACAATCCCTAACTACTTGAGATGATAGGGTTTATCTGGTGCGAGAACGTCTATACTTTGATATGAGTTCCGACTGACTGGGGATCGCCAGAAAGTCTCTGTGGATTCATGATGGGTATAGAGGAACTCGTATGCAGATTCATATCATCAACAAAGGATCCATTGACCCGACTTCATAGGTTGGGAAATTCTCCTATGAATTTCTGTGAGAAATTAATTCTGGTAAAATCCTTGGCCAAGGTATCTGACGACTTTATGTAAGTAGCTCATAAAGATTGAGTCAAAGAGAATTTATTTCGAGACCAGAGTACATAAGGTCAAGACAAAAGAAAAGGGAATCCGATGAAAGACCATACCCTTAAGTCTCGACTGGGAGATTGATCGATGGAGAGATTATGTCGTATATGGAAATTATAAATGATAAAAGGTTCACTGAATTAATTCACCAGTGATTGGGCTCCATGGGCTTGTGGCTGGACATCGACCGTGGAGTGTGGGAGAATTCCCAAATTGGCAGGGGTGCTAATTTTGGAATGGTCAATCGACAGAGTGTTCGATTGATTTAGAGTAAGTCTTACTCGAATAATTAAATAATATTTAATTATAACCCACGGCCAATTATGTGGTGAACCTACGGGGGCATACACCATACACAAGTAGCGAAAGCGAGGAAATAAGAACGACCGAGTCGACTGGGTCGACTGGGTGAAAAATCGACTGGGTCGATTATATTGGGTGGGTCGACTGGGTCGACCCAATTGGAACAAAATGGGATCCAATTGGAATTGGATCAAGATCATAAATTAAATTGGAATTTAATTTGTGGATTAATTAATTAAGTTGGATTTAATTAATTAAAAGGATTTTAATTAAATGGGCTTAGAGTCTGATTTAATTAAATGGGAGATTAAGTTAATTAATTGGGCTATTTAATTGGGAGATTAAATTAGGCCTGGTCAAATTAATTAACTGGGCCATGAATTAATTAGGAGACTAGGTCTTCTAATTAAAGAGGGCCATGGCCCATGTAGGAGAGAGAAGACCTAGTCCTAATAGGACTAGGTTAGGTAGATAACTATAAATAGCTATCTTATAGTTATTTTTCACACAACTCCTTAAGCAAAAATTAAGCAAGAGCAAAAATTCTCTCCCCTCTCCCAAGCTATAGTCGACCGAACCCATTCTTCCCTGTGGAAGAATTATTCGTTTTTCGACCTTGTTCCAAATCGTTCCTAATTTCTAGTCTATAATATATCTTGTGTTCTAGCTGATCAAGATATATTATTTTCGTGATATTGTGGTGTATCAACTCGTAGAGGCGCAACACGTGGGGCGCTCCTGAGAAGCCTGGATCGATTTTGCTGGAGCAGAATTCAGAGCTCGCTTTGCTAGCCGAGGATTTGCAAGGAGACAGGTATAAACGAGAAAACTTATACTGTCGTTTATTTATATTCATATATATACAACTAGAGAATATCCTGGCAAGATTCCTTAAGAGGCCCTAAAAGTTTTTATATTCCGCTGTGCCTAGGGCTGTTTATCTTACTGAATCCCAACATCAGCTGGGTGCATTTAATGCTGCCTGCAGAATAGTACTGTTGACAGTACGGATAGACTGCAAAAGAGCCGTTCGCGGATTTTAAGGACCAGTACTCGAGAAATTTGAATCTTGTCTCTCTTCAACGGACATTTTTCAAACCTCAAGTATAAATAGCTGAAAGAGACGAAGAGAAAGTGAACAACACAATTTCTGAGAGAATTTTCGAAGCAGAACTCTTAAGTCTCAAGAACAGCTCACTCATCAGCTTAGTCATTTGTTGACGAAAAGCGAAGTTGAAGAACAAAGCTAAATACATCTTCTGAGTGAATTTGTAAAACAGAGTGTTGTGAGAAGTAGATATCCATCTTAGTGAGTGATATTACTTCAGAGAGTAGGACTTCTTTGTGATTTCTTACTGCGCACTTACGGCCTGTTCATTTGTTGTTAGGTGTAAGCCGAGTGTACTGGTTACTTTGTGTTTCTAGTATAACCCAAGATCTTTGTGACTTGGACGAGTGGATTAAAGGATATTTACATCCATATAACCACTATAAAAATTACTTGTGTTTTTATTTGCATTTTTACTTGCATATTTCAAGATTGCATAAAACACTTTACTTAACTGTTTAAAAAGAGTTTTAAAGGAGTTTATAAAACTGGGGAACCATTTTTCAAACTACTAAGGATACTTGTGAAAAACACTTTGAAAAATCTGCTGCAAGTACTCTAAGAATTAAAACTGATTTTAACAAAATCAGCTAAGTAATTATCAGACGAGTGGTCATCAAACATGTTCAAAGATTTGTTCGCGAACAGACTTGTAACTTATTACTCTGATTAGCTTAGTCTGCTCACTGTTAGAGAAAAGTTTTAAAGTTAAAATTGGAAGAAAATTTTAAAGAGGTTTATTCACCCCCCCCCCCCCTCTAAACCTCATCTGACCACTTGGGACCAACATAAAAATTGCTGACAAAGTTTGCCCCTCACATATTTTTTGGCTGACAAATTTACTCCACAATTGACAATTTTGAAGCATTTCATTTCCAATTACATAAATATTAACAATCCTTTTTAATAAATTTATTATAACTAAAAAAATTAAAAAATACAAAACTCTAGCCTTCGAGCCCCATCCCCCCAAGATGAAACCCAGGCCGCCGCAGGTCAGGATTCACTAGTCCCAGGCCACCGACGGCTAGGGTTTATATATTTTATGTATTTTTTTTATTATAATAAATATATTAAATAGGATTTTTAATATTTATGTAATTTTAAAAAGATTTCTTTTCAGATTTTATATTAAATACTATTTAATTTATATATATTATATGTAAAATCTAATTAGTTTTTAAAATCAAAATTTAAAAAGTCTACTAATTTTAATTGATATTTTTTAAATATATATATATATATATGTAATGTAAAATCCAATTAGTTGAAAAGATTTTTTTTTTGAAATTTAAAACATTTAATAAGTTTAATGATATCTATTTTTTCAGATAATATATAAAATACTATTATTTAATTTATATATATACATATATATATAATTAGTTTAAGAGATTTAATAATTATATATATAATTTATTAAATATGATTAATAATTTAACTGTTTTTGCATTGGGACCGAATACTTCAGACTTGTGAATTGTGGGATAAATCTGTCGACCAGAAAACATGTGGGGCAATTTTTGCCAACGATCTTTAATTATAGGACCAATTCTGCATATTTTTCGTCCAAAATTGGAATTTCGATAAAAAATTAGACAGAATATCAAATGTGTCGAGTCCCGCTAACTTTTGGTACCAAATGGGTTGACTTTGTAACTAATACTACCGTAACCTTAAAGTAAGATCATTTATGGCACCAAAAGTGAAATTATCTCCTTAATAGAAAATTACAATCATGTGTTATTTTTTAAAGATCAGTTTACTTTCTTGCGATAAAGTAAATGACAATATATCCCTCGCCCCCTTGTATTTTTGTAAAATTCTGGATGAAATCACAAGTGGTAAAATTCTCATTATGCAATATGACAAGGGGGTGAAGTTCTAGGCAATATGAGAAGGGGTAAAGTAGGACTGAAAATGAAACCTAGGTAATTGATACTCAACTCGAACTTATTTGAGCTTGATTTGTCATACAAATCAAATAAGCTTGAATAACATTTCTTGTTTGATAATTTTTGAAGCTCGGCTCGAGCTCAACTTGATAAGCCAAAAATTAACAAAACATATGTAAAAATATCAAGCTACCCGATATTCGACTCGGGCTCGTTCGTCAAAAGCTCGTTTGAGTTTAATTCATTTAACAATCAAATGAAGTTCAAATACAATTTCAAGCTCGATAAAAATATTCAAAGCATATTTGAAAAGTGTGTCGTTGAAAACTATTCGGCTTGTTTAAACCCCTAGATTAAGATGCCCATTTTAGCATTTTACGGACTGGGGGTAAAGTGAATGTAAAATTTATGATCATTGATCAAGAGGGGATTAAATTGGTCATTTTTTAAAGAAAAAAAAAATTATGTTTCAATCACAATTTTGAGAGTGTGCACCTCGTTGATGACGAAGGTAAAACGCTCATTATTATATTTCATAGAGCGTAATATACATATTTTCATATCACAAGGAGTTAATTAAATTCTATATTAAACATATCACACGAGAATAAGTACTTGCAAAAAGCTCAATAATATCATCAGGGATGTTAATTAGGTACCCATGTGGGTATTTCTTGCCCAAAGTAGACTTAGTCGAGAATAAAACATTCACATGATATGTACAGTTATAATACTACTTAATTAAAGATTCGGTAATATTCTTAGAAAAATAAAAAATTAATCAGAAAATATGTACTATTGTTTTTGTAATTGCATATTGATCATCTCATACTTGACATAAAAATTTCCATGTGTGAGTCTGAGACTTGACTAAGGAATAATGGATGGGTCAAAATCCTTACAAAAGAGTTTTCGTCAGACTCGTGAAATTCATCATAAATCTATTTAAAAACGTGCATTTAGACTCTTAAAACGTATAAAACTTTAATTTGACACATACCACCTATATTTTTTTCGAAATCCTATAAAAATGATATTGATTTGACACATATCATTTATTTCTTTTCCCAAATCCCAATATTCAAACTCAATTCAAGTGGAATTTCAATTTTTTCAAAAACCATAAAATTCAACATCCAAAACCTAATCAAATGAGATTTCAAAGATTTTACATTAACCAATTCTACAAGAATCATGACTTTTAGCCATGGCTCATAGCCGTGGCCAATAGTAATGTTGGGGTGGCCAATAGCTATTGGCCTCGACAAAGCCACGGCATCTTTCCGATTTATTAAAGAGGGTATCCAATACATTGGCCACGGCTAATGGTCATGGCCAATGTTATGGCCACCCAAAAAACCGTGGCTAATACTCCCGTGGCATTAATTAAGGATATTAGTTTATGAACTTTGGCCACAACTTTTTGGCCGTGGCTTATAGAATTTTTATTTTTATTTTTTAGGGAATTCTATTTATTTGGATGATATCCACAATAACATGCATATTGATTTAATAAATAATTACATTTTATAACCCTATTCCAATTCTCTAAATATTTAAACAATATCCCAATTATCAAATGTTCAATTTTCTTCATTCTCCTTCTCAATAACCAAAATATTTTGTGCACAACAAAAAATTTCATCAAGTTTAGAATTACCATCATTGCTCAAAATCCAGCAAGTACAAGAGACATAAGTCGTAAAGAAAAAGGAAAACCAAAATTTTCATCAGATTCAAAATAACCCGCAAAACTCCTCTTTTAATTGAAGATCTCAATTCGCTGGCAAATTCCTTACATCCAAGAACTCCAACAAGACCTAGAAAAAAAATGTTCACAATCATAAAGGGCAAATTAGAAAATGTTTGTTTTTCAATCAGAACAAATATGCAAACGAATCATATGAACCAGAAAAGATCTACAATCTTATTATCATCAAGGGAGGAAAAACACAAGGATCCAACAATAATGTCCCAATTAGCAAATTCATGTAAAGAGCCTATAACCAAAACTTTCTATGATAGTACTTTATGATAAAATATTTACATTGCAAAAAGATTTTAAAATGAATAAAACAATATGTACAAAGCTATCCACTAAAATGAATGAATGAATGAATTTCTATTATTAAACTAGTTAGTTATTAACCTACACAAATATCAGTATCAGCCTCTATACACTCACTCTATTCTCCAACACTCTTATTCATGAACATGCCTTCTATAACAATACCCATCTCACAATCCCAATCCCTAACATTTTAATATCTTAGAGATCATATCAAGTTAAATAATCTGAACAAAGCACAATAAGTTTGAAATCTTAATCAAAATAGGGAGGACTTTTTACTCATTATTATATTTCAAAAAATATTGTACCATTAGTTCTACCCTTGTTGCAAAATTTGAGAGGAAAAATCAATCAGAAAAACAACTTGGGTTTAAAAAGTCAGATCCATTCACATGAAACGAAACTTAGCACAACAAGTAGATGTCCAAATTAACTTATATATAAATACAGAGAACAGTTTCTAATAAGCTCTTAAACTTAGCAACTTAAACTTAGCAACAATGCATCAACTCTTGATCTATAACTATCAAAACAGTTCAACAAACAGAGCAAGCTACCCAGAAAAACACAAAGCATTCCAGATTTGTGCCTATTAAGTCTATTAAGCATGTCACTTCAAAATGCACCTCACTATTTATTGAACAAATGCAATATCTTCATTAATAATATTCTATACTTTAAAAAAATTGTCAAATCTTACCATGATTTGTGTCTATAGATCACTTGAATTTCCACTTGCACTTCCTCCATATGTACTGGATTCATGTCTCATATCGAAAGACTTAAACGAAATATCCATTAGAGTTGATAACAAAAAGATTAAACGTATAGCTGAATTTTCATTGTGTATAGATGTTTAAGATAATATATAACGTACCTCCTTCTCTAGTTCAAGGATTGGCATCCGTCCTAACCGGTGATGGAATTTATATTGACTTATGTTCTGAGCATTTATCCTAGACACCTCCTGAAATATACGAGTGAAGTTCACTATTAACGGTTAACTGTTGGTCTACCATTAAAGGGTATACCATTATGAAGCTCTAAATATAAAACTTGACCAACAGCTCTAAAGTATACCATTATGAAGTGTAAATTTATTTAAGAATAACCCCAGACAGTAATAAGTGTTTCCTTTTTATGGCATAGACATGAATAAAGATGATAATTGAAATATAAAAAGAAAACTAGTTGAACTTGGAAATAAGGAGTATATATTATACCTCACATAAAAGAATGTCTTCCTCAGGTGACCATCCTCCTTTCTTGAAATCAGAGTTCAAATAAGTGTACCATCTGCATCAGAGCACATTCTCATGAGATAAATCGAAAAGTTGAAACAAGATGCAATAAAAGAAGATTCAATAGACTGTAAATGTAAATAATCTACCAACATTCTTCGACACTGTCTTGTCGTTTTATCCTTGAATTTCCAACCAATGATGATCAAATTAAAACTAAGAAATCAAGAATTTACTTTACAGTACCATGTACTCTAATTTGCTCTCTTAGAATATCATCCTCCTGTTAATAGCACTAACCTTTCAATACTTTTTCATAAACATGAGGAAGTTCAGCTAGATTCTTCATCAACATTGTTATCAAGACACTAGAAGTAGAATAGACTACTGGTTTCTTGATTGTTTTGACCATAATGTGAAACTTCAAAAATGGTTTGATCTGAAACTTTAAACCTGTTCTATCCTATTAATCCTACATTGCAGCTCTAAAGTATACCTTATAGACTTTGACACGTCATGATTTTTCTTCATGGTCTGTCAGCATATAATCAAGTACTAAATATTTGTTACTCATTTTTCTACTTTATTTTAAGAGCACTTCAGTCTATATGTTTATCAAAACCACTCTACCTGTCCAACTATCAGGAAAAGAAAAATGCATAAACAGAAGCAATTAACACTTACTGAATTGCAAACATTTCAAATTATTAAAAGTAAACTAACAAAATAAACGGGAATTGACAGTAAATTAACTCTTACTGAATTGCAAACATTTCAAATTATACCTTGAGGGAATTTAACATGAGAGAACCTTGTAGAATAACCGATTCTATACCTTGACAGTAAATTAAGAAGCAATTAACAAAACAATTAATAGAAACATTGACAATTAACAAAACAAAACAAATTATACCTTGAGAGAAACAGAAATTGAGCCGATTCTAGACTAAAATTGAGCTGATTCGAACTGAAATTGAATCGATTTCGAACTGAAATTGAGCTGATTCGAGCTGAAATTGAATCGATTTCGAACTGAAATTGAGCTGATTCGAGCTGAAATTGAATCGATTTCGAACTGAAATTGAGCTGATTCGAGCTGAAATTGAGCCGATTCCGATTTTGTTGGTGAAATTGAAATTCTGAAATTGAGAGGATTCCTATTCTGTTCGTGAGGAAATGAGAAGAAGGGGAAAGGTTAATACTCCTAATAACATTCACTAATTAAAATTACATTTGATTTAGCTGGTGAAGAAAATAGAGAAGGGATCCAGTCTCTCTAACGGTAAAGTAAAAGAAGGAAATAGAAAAGGAAAAGAGAAGAAAATAGAAAAGGGGAAAAATTAATAGAAAGTGGCCTTTGTTAAATTTAACTTGTGCAAATGGAATTGACCGTGGCATTTGTTAAAATTAGCTGGAGCAAAAGGGATGGGCCGTGGCATATAATTACAAAATGTAATACTCAGCTGCAATTTTTTCTAATCGGCCCAGTACCGATTCAAATATAAATTGGCCACCACATTTTTTTACCGTAACTAATAGGGGGTGGCCAAAACTCACATTTCTAGTAGTCATGCAACCAAACCATTTTTTTTTTAAACTAAAGCAAAACCTTCCAAATAGGACGGCATAAGTTATGGTCCTTAATCCATGTCTTAATTTAAGAAGAGACAACTAAAAGTTTGTGCTTGACTACATTGATTAAGCTTTGGTCCTAAAATAATCCACGTCATAATAATTTAACCTATGTCGCCGGTGTAGGATAGATTGGGTGAGACAAGACATTTCCTTATCGTATAATTTAACTTCTGAGTTTATCCCTTACTTTAATGTTTGGTGACCCACACGGTTTCTAATTAGCTCATATATATATATGTCACCGTCTTTAAAGGAAATTACAACACTCAATATATTATACACCAATGGTCCCTTTAAAAAAAAAAAATATTTTATACACCAATGAATTTCACAATCAAATGAGCAAATATTATCTAGTAGGCATGTCAATGTCAATCGGATTCTATGAATCGGGCTTGGAATGGTTCAAGCCCAAAGATCATCGGGTTTATTCATTTAATGATTGTAGGCTTAAAGTTGATTTAAATTCGATTCATGTATATGTATTAGATTTTGAGTTTATATCGGGTAAACTTAAATTATAGGTTTTATTAAAAATTTATACTTGCTCTGTATTATTTATTTTGCTTAATTTTTTGGTACAGTTGACATGTCAACTACATTAAATTTATAAAAATTATAATAAATATTTCATTAATATATTTCACTAATAAGTTGATAATATATAACATCATATATATTAATATTTAAAAGGTTGAACACACAAAATATGAATAATTTAACATGATAAGTCACTTAAAATATTAAAAAGTTTGATCGAATACTATAACAAATTGAGCAAAATAAATGGGACATATTGAGTATATCATAATCAAGACACACATAAATATAGATCTCATACTACTAGAATTCCTTTATATTAATATTAAGGAACATTTTAAACTAAAACTAAACTTCTAAATACCACAATAATACTTATCAATATATTAAATTCTTTTCTATAATTATAGATCCACCCCTCAATATATTTCAAATAGAGATCTGTAGGATCTACCAGTTGCCCCCATATCAATTGGTGTTGACAAATGCGTAATACCACTGTCTTATAGTGCATTCACACATAATCGCACATAGTATTCGATTGTATTTTCACCCATACATTTAGTTATCGGGCCTTACCATGCACTTACTTATCGACCTTTAATTATCATAGGACAATTGTTGTTCAGCCACACACTTAGTATAGGGTGTCCAACATATAATGTATGAAACTATTCAAGTATGTCACAAGCAGGGTTTTGTCTTGGTTAAGCCCACACTCGGCTCATAAATATGGCTCGCCTCAGATAAAATTGAGTTGAGCCATCAAGCCTCGACAAATCCGACTCGATTGACAATTCTAATCACAAAACCCCAGTTCCATATATCCCCCACATTTACCCCACATAATTAAAACAAAGATAAAAAGCACATGCAAAATGAGGAGCATAAGATTCATGACTTAACAGAAGAAGCTCTCAGTATTGATCATATATAGTAATACAAATGCTACATTAATTCTTAAAATGTATTGAAAAATAAATACAAAACAACAACAAAAAAAAGACTATATATATAATAGTAATCCTATCATACAAAATCCATGGTAAAAAACATAACCTCCACTTATAACAATTAGGGTTTTCATTCCATCTACAACTCTAAATTAATATCTACTAATCAGTTACTAATGAGAGATGATTACACATACATAACAAGATTTTGGATTAATTACTACTAATCTTCCTTTTTGACAATGGATGTCTTGGGAACAATATCATGAAGAAGTCCATGGTCCGTTGGCAAAGCAGAAGGCTCATGAGAGTAGAAATTCAAAGGAACCGAATAATTATTCATCAAATAGGGTACTTGACAATGATTAGGAGCCGACAAACGCATTAATTGTTCGTGGCAAACGGTGGAGGATCGTGACGTAAGTGCCGGGGTTGGATGAGTGTGTTGGCCTTCATATGTAGTCACAACAAAGCTAGTATCATTCAAATATCTCTCCACCCTTTTTTTCACATTACATGATGGGCTTGTGCATTTGTAATAGCTCCTGAACCAATGTGATGTAACAAAAGGAAAACAATCAAAAGAAGCAATATATAGCAATTGCAATGGAATCATATGTGTGCACATAATTGAATAAACAAACATGGAGTAAAAACAAGGGAATAGATCAATCTGAATTAAATGTAAAGCGTCCTTTTCTTTCTTCTTTTTTTTTTTCCTGAAGTTCAGAATTGAAGTGACAAAGGACTGAATCTCAGCGGATCATGGCAACAAGAAAACTATACTAGCTAGGTGATTTAAGTAAAATGGTACATACCCAAAAATAAATTAATAAAAATAATAAAAATAAGTTGCCTTTAACATGAGAGTTAGAAATGTATTATACCTAGGAAAAGGGCTATTTTTTACAGCTTTTTGGCCGTACTTTCTCCATCTGAAACCATCTTCTAGATGATCTACCTCACTCTTTGTCATGAAAGCAAATCTTGGCTCTCTCTCCTTCTTATTCTTCTGAATTGTTTTCTTGGGTTTCAACTTGTTCCTAATACAACCCCCAAAATTCAACACACATAAATAATTAAGTTCAATTTAATTTTTTTTTTCTGTCAAATTAAATAAATATATACTAGTATGAAAGTACTCACTCTTTTTTGGCCTTGTGGTGTCCCTCTTCTTCATGTTCATCATTGTTCTGCCCACCAATAGATTCTGAAGAAATAGAGGAGGAATTCGGTGTGGCCGGTGCATTGAGTACATCCAATGACTCTTGATTAGGAATCAAGGGTTCTTCCACATATGGTACAGGTGGCACTTGAAACATATCAAAGATTGAAGGGCTAAAATCTTGCATATTCATCAACTCCATGAACCCTAATGAGCAGTAAGATGGATCTTCCATTTTTACAAAATCTTTTCTCTCCATAAATCTTTATGAAAATCTGTTTTCTTTTAATAAGGGATAGAGCCTCTTATCTTTTCTTGCACTCTTCTAGAAAGAGAAAATAAAATTGTTTGTTTAAAAGAAAAGGGAGAGGGAGAGGGAGAGGGAGAGGGAGAAGGAGAAGAGAATTGTCCCTGTTCTTATTGGCGTATGAAACAAGATTGAGATATAGTAAAATAGAAAAAAAGGGGAAAATGAAATTGTTTTGAAGACTATTAGATAGATTTGGGTTGTCCCATAAGGGTGTCTTTATTCTAGCAAATAAGTCGAAAGATTGCGAGTTAAGTTTATTATAATTTGGCGTATGTAATAAAATTGGAAAATAGTAAAATTGAAATAAGGATAAAAGATTCAGAAGACTATTAGATATATATGGGTTGTCCGATAAGGGTGTCTCTAATTGCAAATAAGCTGAAGATTGTGAGTTAAGTTCAGTATAATCAGAAATATCTCAAGAGAAACTTGCGGCATAATTCCTCCGTCTCCTTTTTTTTTTTTTTTGTTTATTTGCTACTTTCACTTTTAGCATTGAGTATTATATAAAAGTGAAACTTTTGTGTATGTTTACATTTATGTCCTTAAAAGTAGTGGTTGAAAGTCAGTTGTGTCAAATCATTACTTTATGTGAGTAGGTATTTGTGAGGAAAAATAAATCCATTTTTGGAAAGAGAATGTTATTTAGGAATATCCCAAAAAGAAAATAGTAGCAAAAATAAATGGACAGAGCAAGTATAAGCTTAAAATGACTTATTTTGATAGAAGCTGAAGTTGAAGCTAATGTCTCAAACACCCAATTGCTCCGTTTGCAAAAGAGTTCACAAACACACCCTAAGTCTCCCGGATTAAGATATGAACATACTCTATCTATGTTTAGCTTATCTTCGTAACTATCAAGTCCCAACTCAATTTTGATCCATATTTTAAATCTAATAAATCTTATATATAAGAAAAAAACTTAATTTGAGATATATCAATAGTCTTTTCTCTAAATTCAAATTTAAAAATGCACAAGATTCTACATCCTAACTCAATTGGAATTGTCATTCAAATATTATGCTAAAAAGCCACCAAACCAATTTTACAATATCCTTTTTTTAGAATAAACCAATTTTACAAAATTAAAACCAAAAGAGATTGGACATTTGACCAATGACTTTTAGATTTTCGAAAATTGTCTTGGGCACGAAGGTTGACCGGGAATTGCCGGTGGAACCGTACGAAACAGAAAAACAGGACTGGCATAATTAAATGCGAGTTGCAGGAATAATTATGGGCGCGTTCATACGTCAGGTTTTGACCGGTAAACCGGTTACTGTGTGAACACGATCGACTGACAAGCTAGTGAGCTGAACACGGCATGAAAAGTTCACCTTTGCTTTCTTTTTCAGGGGGTGTGCATGTGAATTTTGTATCTTCTGAAGATATTCCATTTCTACTTTATTCATTCATTCATTAAATTAAATTAAATTAATTATTTCTTTTTACGTACCATGTACTACTATTTTACTTATTGCTTTTTCTATGTGCATAAATTATTATTATCTGTTTTAAGTGATTGTTTTAAATATACGGGTCCTTTTTGGTGGTTACAGGGCGCTGATTAATTTCGTACTGTATATAGTAATATTAATTGAATTTAATTTCAGTATGAATTGAATCCTACTAAAATAATTAATTAAAAATTTAATTATTATATTAACATTGGATCCCAATTCTATCAAGGTTTGACTCGTGCGGGGTCATGGAGTAACTCGGACAAAATATTAATTTGGAGGATTTAAGTGTAATAAAATATATATTAGGAACAAAAGTGTAATAAAATATATATTAGGACAAAAGTGTAATAACTGCCGAATATTAGGGAAGATATTGGTCTTAAAAGTGTGAAATTTTTGTTTTGTTTTTGGTTTTTTTTTTTTTTTACAATTTGTGCTTCCTATCCTATCCTATCATATCCTATCCTACTCCTACTTACTATTATTTCAAAGGTGTCTTTTGGTCAAAAATACTTAATTTTGACTCAAATTTTCTTTTTCTAGAATTTACAATTATTTAAAAAAAATAGGATTTACAATTACTAGCAATAACTTCCATTCACATGTTTCCAACATAACCCACGTCTAATATGGTTTGTGGTCACATTTAAAAAAATTAAAAATAAAAAATAAAATCTATTATGAAAAAAATCCATGCATCCACTATCTCTTTGACTCCACTAACTCAACTGCTAAAACTTCTATCATCCACCAAACCCAAACAACCTACATAAAGTTAAAGTTATATTAAATAAAGTAAAAAAAAAAAAAAAGGAAACAAACACTATGCTCTAACCCAATTTACATTAAATAGTTAAGGCCGTATACTTTGAGCTTCATATTCAACGCCTAGGTTGGTGTCATTAATAAAATATTTGCTTTCTAATTCTTTTAACATCATTTAATTACCACATCTTTTTTTTCCAGATTTTACATTCCGGAGAAATTCACAAAAATTTAATTAATCATTGTTCATCGGGGCTCAAAAGCTGCAAGTTCATTCTACTTTTATCAATCCACTCAATTTTTTCATTCCATGATATATATTTTATTTGCATTACTTTGAGGTTTGACAAATATCACTAAATTCTTATAAACATGGGTTCTCTGATTTCATGGAATACAAAACTACATTGGAAACATTAGAACACGGACTTTCTGGAGAAATTGACAAAACTTACATCTACTCAAGCCCATTTTCAGGTATTTTCTTTTCACGGATAAGTAATCTTTTTAGTTCATGTCAAAATCAGATGTTCAGTATTGAAATTTTGCAATCTGTCCAAATATTGATTTTCTCATAGAATTCGCAGCAACTTTTTACTTATTTTCATGTTCTAGGGAACTTATTTATTTTCCTCGTATGTTCTTCTAATTGCCTGCTTTTTTCTTTGTAAATTGTGTTGTTCTTAATTCCAATTAAATTAAATGATTAAAATAGGAAATTAGGGAGCAAATTACTTACCTTTTCACTTAACTAAATACATAGGAGTATTACTTTTTCGGCATTGGATTTATTGTGGTATAGTGGAAAGTGGAGGATTGAAGTTAATTAAATAATTTTGATTTGGCATAATGACATGTTAGCTATATATGTTGCATAATTCCCTGAAAAACAAATTCGTACTGTTAGTTGGGTAGGTCCTCAGTATTTTTGATTTTTTGCTTTTCAGAATTGCAATTCGGTCTCAATTTTTAGAATGTTTTGCATTGTGATCACATCCTGGTTTTTTTGGAGCTCCTTACCAATAAAATCATTGTCACCTCATTTTTTGAGTTCATTTTATGTCCCAATCAAGTGTCGTCTTTCATTCACACGAATTTGAGCAATCCCCTACAAAATATGCATAATCAAAACAAAGATACAAATGTCAATCCAAATGGTAGATATTTTATGATATTTGATTTTTTAGTATTAATTCAACGTTATGCAGATAGGAAAGTTATTGACGGCATGGTCTTAATATTGTAGGTCAATTGGTTGACACCGAATGCCCAGACTCATTAAATCATACCACACTCTATTCTATTCCCATTATAGATGGTATACCAATTTTTTAAAACTGTTTTCAAGTATACATAATGTATATTCACGAAATTTGAAAATGTTGTAGGGGAGCTGAACAACAATGAATCTTCTGAGCTCTTAAATCTGACCTCACTTTATTTTGTGCCCATTGCAAATAATACGTATGTCATAAATTGGTTAGTTTTCAGAAAAATACAACGAAATTAATTAGTATAGATTGTTATGTTATAATTTTATTTTAAGATCATAAATATTTGATTTTTTTTTTGTCACATCAATAATTTTACTAAATATCTAATATGACTCCATTCATAGCACGGGTTTAGGCTATTTTAAATTAAGATGCGGGCGCATTGCATCCTTGAATTGTAATTATTTTGGCAAACCAGATAAAAGCTGAAATAAAAAGTATAACTACTAAAAAAAATACAGTAATACAAAATTTAACCATGGTAATTTAAAAAAAAAAAAAAAACTAATATGACTATGACATATCGTATTCTACATCAACAAAATAATTTATCTTTGATATGACATGTCATAAGCCAATTAATTTTATGATTGTTAGGTAGATGGATGATTTGTTATTTATGAAACTTAATTTGATCTATTTTATTATGCAAAAATATATAAATAATAATTTTATATTCATATTAATGTTGTGTCATGTTATATAAATTTAAAAAATTTGTATCATTGTGTCAGTATCGTACCCTATTCATGCGTATAGTTTGCCACACAAACAACACAATATAAATATTAATTTAGTAAAAATTGGAGTATCATTAATTTAATGCCATAATTAAGTATTTGATACTTACAAACTTTAGTATGAGTTGCAAAATTTATATGATGTCATTTCGTAGAAGGAAAATGTTGACAGTCCTATTTTGTAAAGCCTATTTACATTGGTTGGAAAAAGTTAGTTTTGTGGAAATAATGTCGGCAACTTGTTTAATCGGTTCAAAGTATCTATTGCATTCTTTATCCCTTAAAATTTTAAATAATAAATTTGAGTCCATTTATAATTTGCTTTGTTGAAATATTTTGCAAATTTCACCCCCACAATTTCTTTAAATTAAAATGTATTTTTTCTATTAAACATGTATGTGTTTTTACCGTCAAATTTTGAATTTGGTATTATGTCATATCCAAAATTTTGACCTTGTATCTATAATTTAATAATATTAAAAATTCTTACAATTGAAAGTGAATTTGTACTATGTTCACTGTCTCATAGCTTTAGAAGTTTTATTGACCTTCCGACTTCGACTATAAACTAAAAGAGTAAATCCACATTAAAAATCTTTACTAATAAATTTAATTTCGACGCATTTAAGATTTATGGTAAATCCAATTACAATCTCAAGTTCAATAAAAAAAAACTTGAAAATACATTGCTCAATTACTCCAAGATGATATTATTATATTAAATTACATATAATTTGTCTTCTAAAAATATTATGTTGTTAAGTAGATAGATATGAGTCTTTTTATTTATTATGAATATTGTAGTGCTAATCTTACTAATAAAAAATAATTGGCCGTTAAAACCCCCCTCCCCCCACCCACAAAAAAAAATCACTATTTCCTTCAATTTAGGTTAAACTGTTATACAACCTTACAAGTCTAGTGCTACTCTTCGTAGAATTGCATGAAATTAAATTCTCCTCATTTGTGTTGAGGGAAAGGAAATAATTCTTATCAGAAATAGCAGTTAACCCTCGAAACACGTAAAATTCGGCAACTTGCACCCTCTAATATTTTCCTAAAGGCAAAATAGGTAATTCATTTGGATTTTTAGCACTTTGCACCCCCCCCTAAATCAAGAAGGCACTTCATACCCCTAAACAGAAATTAGCATTTAGCATCCCTAATGTTGGATAAGGATGAAGATGAAGGCACTGAAGACAATTTGTTAAGGGAGGTTTTGAAGGATTCCAAAACTTCAAGATTGGCTAAGTATGGAGTAACTTAGCTGATGATCCCTTAGAGGAATTTTGACTAAGTAAAGAAGACATCAGAAGAGTCAAAATTTCAAGGTCCAAGACTTCTGATCTGCTGAAGTAAAGTTATCAGACTGATGAAGATCAGCCGACTCAAATCAGATTTGTTCAAGTTTGAGATCAGCCGAGTTCACCATCAGACTTGTAGTTTCGTCAGCCAAGTGAAGAAGATCATGAAGTGTTCCCAACGGTAATAAATGCCCCTTGGAGTAATAAATGCTGAAGTACAAGGTTATTAAAGACAAATGATTGAAGAAATGCTTCACATCAGCTGGGTGCATTTAATGCTGCCTGCAGAATAGTACTGTTCATAGTACGGTCAGACTGCAAAAGAGCCGTTCGCGGATTTTAAGGACCAGTACTCGAGGAATTTGAATCTTGTCTCTCTTCAACGGACATTTTTCAATCCTCAAGTATAAATAGCTGGAAGAGACGAAGAAGAAACAAGCAACACACTTTCTGAGAGAAATTTCCGAAGCAAAATTCTTTAAGTCTCAAGAACAGCTCACTCATCAGCTGAGTCATTTGTTGACGAAAGCAGAGTTGAAGAATCAAGAAAAATACATCTTCTGAGTGATTTTGTAATCAAGAGTGTTGTGAGAAGTAGATATCCGTCTAAGTGAGTGATATTACTTCAGAGAAGTAGGATTTCTTTGTGATTTCTTACTGCGCACTTGTGGCCGTTTCATTTGTTGATTGGCGCAAGCAGAGTATACTGTAAACTTAGTGATTATAGTATAACCCAAGATCTGTGTGACTTGGAAGAGTGGACTAAAGGATATTCAAATCCATATAACCACTATAAAAATTGCCTGTGTTTTTGTTTGCATTTTACTTGCATATTTTCAGTTTGCATAAAACACATTAACTTAACTATTTGAAAAAGATTTTAAAGGAGTTTATAAAACTGGGGAAAACATTTTTCAAACTACTAAGATTACTTGTGAAAAACACTTTGAAAATCCGCTGCAAGTACTCTAAGTATTAAAACTGATTTTGGCAAAATCAGCTAAGTAACAATCAGACGAGTGGTCAACAAGGCTGTTCAAAGATTTGTTCGCGAACAGAGTTGTAACTAACTAATCTGATCAGCTTAGTCTGTTCAGTTAAAGTGAAAGTTTTAAAGTTAAATTTGAAGAAAATTTTTAAAGAGGTTTATTCACCCCCCCTCCCCCCCCCCTCTAAACCTCTTCTGACCACTTGGGACCAACAAGTGGTATCAGAGCGGGTGGTTCATTTGAATCAGCTGCCTGATCAACGAGCTTGATCCAAGTGTTTTTCAAAGGTTTTCAAACTTTTTCAAAAGAGCATATTTTTGAAAAATCAAAACTTTTTGAAAAATGGATTGTATCAGTCATGTTCCCCACATTGCTGGTATGTCCTTTGAGGACTGAAAGATTAGAATGGAAATCTTTCTAGCAGCCTATAATGACAACATGTACACATGCATCATTAAAGGTCCATTCAAATTCACCAAGACCATTATAGTAGATGAAGCTGAAATGGTGGTGGAAAAAGATCTGACAGAGATGACAGCCGAAGAAATAAAGCTGTTCAATCTGGATAAAGTTGGCCGTTTCATCATGACCAAAGCCCTGGATAATGATCGGTTTGACAAGGTCAAACATTGCAAAACTGCAAAAGAGATGTGGGACAAGGTTCGTGACATGAGTGAAGGAAACGACGCCATAAAAGAGCATCAGCTCAGTGTTGCCTTGGAGAAGCTGGACAACTTCAAGATGAAATCTGGAGAGACCATTGATCAGATGGATACCAGGTTTACCAGAACATTGAATGAAGTTCTTAAGCTGGGAAAGACCTTTACTGACAAGGAGATCACCGTCAGAGTTCTGAAGGCCCTGCCCCCCAAGTTCAATATGAAGGTGACAGCTATGGAAGAATCAAGAGATCTGGGGAAGATTTCTCTTACAGAGCTGTTCTCCGTACTCAAGGCGTATGAGTATAAACTGCCTAGAATGGGTGTTGAAGAAACCTCAACTTCAAGTCCCACAGCTGCACTTGTTGCTGCTGAAAATCCAAGAAGACCAGCCCACAAAAGCAAAGATGTGGACTCATCTGATGAAGCATCTCTACTCAACAAGAAGGAGTACACTGCTGGAGATGTAACATTATTGATGAACAACTTCAAGAAGTTCTATAAGAGAAAGATGAAAAACAAATACAATCATGCTGCTTCTACTTCTAAACCTAACTCTTCTTCTCAAGAGAAAGGTGATTATAAAGCAAAACTAATGTGTTATAACTGCAGGAAATTGGGACATTTCATCAGGGACTGTCCATATCCAAAAGCAGAAAAATACACTGAGGAAGAGAAGAGAATCAGAAAGGAAAGAAAGCATCAAAGAGGGAAAGCAATGGTAGCTGAAGCAGAAAAGCTTGCTGCTGTCTACTCATCTGATTCAGATTCAGACACGTCTGATGAAGAATCTTCTGATGAAGAGAAACCTGCTCTCCTCTGCCTGATGGCTAAGGAATCTGATGACTCCGAGGATGAGGTAACTCCTCCAAATAATGAATTGTTTGATTCTCTAGAGCAAATGATGTTAAATAATACTACTATTGCTGGAGAATTTGTTAAGCTTAAGGAAGAGATGAGCTTGCTAAAAGAGCAAAATAACTCACTGAAACTTAAAGCTGAAAAGCCTAAAGAATCAGCTGAGTATAAACAGCTTGAGCAAGAGCATGAATCTCTGAAAGCTGAATGTGAGGTCTATAAAGGAAAAATCATGGAACTTGAGAAAATTATCGAGTCTCATGACAAGTCAACTGTTGCATCCGTGCCTACATCTAGTAAACAGGAGACACCTTTAGAAAAGGATAAACTAGAATTGAACCATACTGAAAAATTCATTTCTGCTGACAATAGTAAGGTCATTCTGTATGTTCAAACTTCTAAACCTACCTCATCTGAGAAAGTATTAAAGGAGAAGAAATCTCCTAAGGCTAAAAAGAGCAAAGAGCCTAGTGTAGGAAAACAGACTAGTAAACCCAAACAGAAGAGTCCTAGGAAGTCTTCTGATAAGGTTAAGACTAATCAGACTAGTGAGAAAACTAAGTCGTCTGTTAATGAGCAAACTGTTAGTAAACCAAAGAAGCATAAGAACAAGAAAAATCAAAATGCTTGGTATGGAAATGAGTCATATTATGTGCAACCTGCTGCATATCATCCTATGTATCATGCACCTCAATTTCCTAGTTACTATGCACCTTATCCTGCTCATCCAATGCATGCATATCCTGCTTATCATGCACCTTACCCTGCTTATGAACATTATTCTTATCATACTGATCATCAACATGACTTATCTGATAATTATGATGAAAATAGAACTGTTCATGCTCCTGTCAAAACTCAGAAACCTAAGAAGCCTAAGACATCAACATCTTGGGTTGTCAAAGGTGGAACTAATCCTTCAGGACCCTCTCAATAAGGGTACCTAAAACAATTTTATTTTTGTTTTGTAGGATAGGATTAGGAGTAGGAGTAAAGTAGAGAAGATTTGGTACTTGGACAGTGGATGTTCAAGACACATGTGTGGAAACATACATGAGCTGACAGATGCAGTTGCTGTGGATGGTCCAAGTGTTACATTTGGAGACAGCAAAGAAGGCAAGATTAAAGCTAAAGGAAGGTTAATCAGAGGGAACATAGATATATCTGACGTCTCATATGTCAAAGGCCTCAAATATAATCTGCTGAGCATAAGTCAATTTTGTGACAAGGGATATTCAGTCATCTTCTCAACAGATAAGTGCTATGTTGAACAGATTGGTACAAAGAAGGTAATTTTATCTGGAAGACGACAAGGAAATATCTACATAGTCGACTGGGATTCTGTTGACAAGAATTCAAGTATTTGTTTGGTTGCATCTGCACCAAGTGAAGTTAGTTGGCTATGGCACAAGAGAATGAATCATTTAAACTTCAAGACCATCAACAGATTAATCAAGAATGATTTGGTAGTAGGGATTCCTAAAACAGTCATGAGCAAAGATAAGCTCTGTGACGCCTGTCAGAAGGGTATACAAATCAAGTCATCGTTCAAAAGCAAGAAGCACCAATCTTCTGGAAGAATATTGGAGCTACTACATATGGACTTATTTGGACCCATTGATCCAGTCAGCAATGGTGGAAAGAAATACTGCCTAGCTGTTGTGGATGATTATTCAAGATATACTTGGGTGATTTTCATGAAGAAGAAAAGTGAAACCAAGGAACATCTTACAAATCTGATGGAACTGATCCAGAATGAGAAGAATATCAAAATATTGAAGATCAGATCAGATAGAGGGACAGAGTTCACAAACTCTACTGTTGAAGAGTATTGTAATGTCAAAGGAATACATCATGAGTATTCAGCTGCTAGAACCCCTCAACAGAATGGTGTTGCTGAAAGGAGAAACAGAACACTGAAAGAAGCTGTCAGAACCATGATAGCTGAAGCAAAGCTGCCACAAAGATTTTGGGCAGAAGCAACAAATACAGCATGTTTTACCCAAAACAGATGCATGATCAACAAGCACCAAAACAAGACTCCATATGAAGTTTGGAACAATAGGAAGCCAAACATTCATTACTTTAAGATATTTGGTTGTAAATGCTATGTTTTAAATAATGGTAAAAATCACCTTACTGCATTTGCAGAAAAGGCTGATGAAGCTGTCTTTGTAGGATACTCATCTGTTAGTAAGGCTTATAGAGTTTTCAATAAAAGAACATTACTAATAGAAGAATCCATTCATGTAGTATTTGATGAGCCAAGTCAATCTTCTGAAAAGAATCAAAATGTTAATCAAGATCTGTCTACTGATTTACAGAAGATGAATGTTGGAAAGAATGAAGAATATATACCCATCATACTACCTGATCTCAACTCAGCTGATAACTCAAGTGCTGTTCAAAATCACAGAGCTGATTGTCTAACAGACGAGTTGCAAACAGCTGATAGACCAGAGACTGTTCAACAGACTGCAAATGTTCAACAGACTACTACTGTATCTCCAAAGTAGTGTTGCAAGATCAAGACAAAGGACAACATTATGATTTGCAACCTGATCTCAGATGGCTCAGAAATCACCCACCAGAGTTAGTGATTGGTGATCCTTTAGACAGAGTGAAAACAAGAAGAGCTGCTGCACAAGATGCTATGTTTGCTAGTTTTCTATCTCAAATTGAGCCTAAACAGATTGAAGAAGCTCTTAGTGACTCCAACTGGATTGAAGCTATGCAGGAGGAGCTAAATCAATTTGAAAGGAATGAAGTCTGGTACTTAGTTCCTAGACCAAGTCATCAAAGAGTCATTGGCACTAAGTGGGAATTCAGGAATAAAATGAATGAAGATGGTGAAGTCACCAGAAACAAAGCGAGATTAGTGGCCAAGGGTTACTGTCAAGAAGAAGGCATTGACTTTGATGAAACTTTTGCACCAGTAGCAAGACTAGAGGCAATCAGACTCTTTCTTGCCTACGCTGCTCACAAGAATTTCACAGTCTATCAGATGGATGTGAAATCAGCTTTTCTCAATGGAGAATTGCAAGAAGAAGTTTATGTTGAACAACCTCCTGAATTTGAAGCTTATCAAGAAGAGGACAAAGTATATCGTCTGAAGAAAGCTCTTTATGGACTGAAACAGGCTCCAAGAGCATGGTATGATACTTTATCTGACTTTCTTTTAATAAAAGGATTTCGCAAAGGTAAAGTTGACAAGACCTTGTTCACTATTGAATGGGAAGAACATATTTTGCTTGTGCAAATTTATGTGGACGATATTATTTTTGGTTCAACTAATCAACAGATGTGTGATAAGTTCTCAAAGCTAATGCAGAACAAGTTTGAAATGAGCATGATGGGAGAACTTAACTATTTTCTTGGTTTGCAAGTTAGACAGTTGCCTGATGGAATTTTCATCAGCCAAGCAAAATACACAAAGGATCTGTTCAAGAAATTTGGTATGGAAACTAGCTCTACTGCTACAATTCCAATGTCTACAAGTCTTCGTTTGTATAAAGATGAAGATGGCAAATCAGTAGACATAACCAAATACAGAGGCATTATTGGGTCACTGTTATATCTAACAGCCAGCAGACCTGATATCATGTACTCTGTTGGGGTCTGTGCAAGATTCCAATCAAACCCCAAAGAATCTCATCTCTTAGCTGCCAAGAGAATATTGAAATATATTAAGGGCACTCAAGAATTGGGATTATGGTACCCTATAGAGTCTGGATTTGAGCTTATTGGATATTCAGATTCTGACCTTGCAGGCTGCAAGATTGACAGAAAAAGCACAACAGGTGCCTGTCAGTTCTTAGGCAGTCGTCTGATCTCATGGATGAGTAAGAAACAGACTTCAGTATCCATATCTACTGCTGAAGCTGAGTATATAGCTGCTGGAGCTTGCTGTGCACAAATCTTATGGTTGAAACATCAACTAGAAGACTACAATATCAAAATCAGTGGAATACCAATCTACTGTGACAATACAAGTGCAATCAGTCTCACTCAGAATACTACAAGTCATTCAAGGACTAAACATATTGAGATCAAACATCATTTTATTAGAGACCACGTGGAGAAAGGAAATGTCATGATAGAATATGTGTTTACTGAAAATCAGATTGCTGACATCTTCACAAAACCTCTAAGTGAGACAAGGTTTTCAACTCTAAGAGCTGAACTGGGATTATTAAAATTAGATGCATAAGCTGAGGGGGAACTCATCAGAAGACTAGAGTTCAACAGCTTACTCATCTTTCTTATCTTCAAGGATTAACTCTCAACAGACTAGTTAACTTATGAATTCTTAAACTCAGGGGGAACGTGTAAGACTAGCGGTACTTCTGAATTAAAGATGAAATTTGTTAATGACAGTTAGTTGAAGTTATGTTTTCAACAGAAGACTCAACTATCGAAGATCAAAGTTATATTATCTGGCTGGATTGACAAACAGCTGAGGAAGGTTATCAGCTATTGGCATTCTCTGATAACAGCATTGTCATCAGGACAGTAGTCCATCAGATAAGTGTTTATTATACTCATCTGATTACTTAAATAAAAGCGAGCTACTTAAAACGTTTTATTCAAAACACGCTTTTATAAGTAACTGTCGGGCGGTACATATTCCCGCTCTTCATTAAAATATCTTTTGAATTTGAAAGGTCGTAACTGAAGCCGCACGATCATCACTGACAGAAAAACGGATCTAACGGTTGGCGGATATCACGGAAACCGACATACCCCCAACTCTATAAATTCTCATCTGATCAGTCGAGTCGTTCTTTACGCACCCTAAATTTTCAAAAGTACTTGTGAGAATTAAGCAATTTTCCTGCAAAATCTCTTCGTTTTTCTCTCTAATTTCCACAGATCTACAATGGCTGCTGAAGGCATGTACCTAGTATATGATTCCTACTACCAAACTGGCACACAGCTGATGAAGGAGCTTCTGGAGAAGTTCAAATCTGCAACTTTGGTGAACTTTTTGGAGTATCATGAAGGAGTAATCTGGACTGACCAAGTTATGGAATACTACAATACGGCCAAGGTTAATTTCGAGAAGTTGGAAATTACTGCTACAGTTGGTGACAAATCTGTTGTCATCACTCCTGCCGTTCTCCACGAACAGTTTGGGCTTCGTAACAGTGGACGTCATGATGTCACTGTGTTAACTGAAGCAAAACACCAAGAGTTTTGGGCGATCTGCGCCAAGGAAGGGGAGATACTGTCTGGAAATATCAGGAAGAGACAGCTGAAGGACGAGTATCAGCGGATGGCTGATATCGTGGCAAAACTGATGGAAAACTGCACCTTTTCCCTTGATGCTGTTACAATGAAGAGATTCAGCATCATGGCTGCCATTTATTATGGATTGGAAGTCAACTGGTCCATGATCATCTGGTACATCTTTGCTGAGTTCCTTGAAGTAAAGAAAGGAAAAGAACCTCACACAAACCACAGGATAACTCTCAGCTACATTTTGTCTCATCTGGGATGCATTATGAAGAATGGCAAGGAAATTCACAAATCCAAGGCCATGAACAAATACCTGGCTGTTCAAAAGAGGAAGGCTGATGAGCCTGAAGAAGCTGATGAGGAACCAAAAGAGGTTCCTGCCAAAAGGCAAAGGAAACTGGTCAAGACTGCTGATTTAGCTGTTGAGTCCAGAAAGAAGAAGGCTGCTGATAAGCCTAAGGAAAAGGTTCCTAAGAAGGTGGAGAAAGTGACTTCTGCTGCTGAAGCCACTAAAATTGTTGAGAACATAATTGCTGATGTAAGGACTGGATCCCCTGCATCACCATCAAGAACTCCATCAGCAGAAAGGCCTGCTGAAGGGATCTCTCAAAGAACAAGGAGTCAACAGAGAGATACAGCTACAACTACTTATCGTGAGGGAAGAACAAAGAAGTCTGCTAGAAAGCAGATGACCTTTATTGAAAAACCTACCGAACTGGAAAATGTAGCTAGGGAAGACCCCGAAGCTGCTGAAAGGCCTGCCGAAACAATTGAGACTGTTGAGACTGACAAAGCTGAAGAGCAACATCAAAGTCAAGTCACACCAACAGCTGAGGTTGCTCAACCTCAAGAAGATCCAGATGTCCAAATCATCCATCCTATAGCTGCTGATCCTATATCATCTGTTGGACCAGCCCCTGCTGATAAAGGCAAAAGAAAAATAGTGCTAAGGAAAAAGAAAATTTCCAAAGCTGACAAAAAGGCAAGGGAGGAGGCTGAACAGAGGAAGCTGGATGAAGCTGAAGAAAAGAAAGCACTTGAGCTAAGCAAAACTCAAGAAGCTAAGGATGAAGCCAGAAGGCACATGTCTGAGGCAGAAAGAAAAGCTGCTGAAGATGCTGAACTGGCCATGGTGATTGAATTGAGCAAAGTTGATGCCCATGGACCTGTCCATGGAGGTGGCATCAAGATTGGAGAGAGCAAGGAGGAAGAAGACAAGAAAAAGATTTTACTGCCTGCCCCCAAAGTCAAGTCAAAGGACAAATTTGAAGTCAGAAGAGCCTTTGAGATAGTGTATGCTGATAAGGAGCTTTTCAAGAAGTTTGAGAAGTCCTTAGCTTACTATGACCAAAAGCTCATGTTGAGGACTCTGTTCAAACAGGAGAAACCAAGGTATATCAGTTGGAGAGACAACAGGTTGAATAAGTCAATAACAGAACTTCAAAGCATGAAGGAGTTAGCTGATGAAGAACGTTGGGTTCTGACTTGGCTGAAGACAAACTCCATTCAAAAGGCCCTTGATCCCAGCTATGTAAGAGATGTCATGCATAGTTATGCAAAAGGCTTTGCATTGGAGGAGGCCAAGAAGATTCAAAGCACCCTGCCTGATAAGAAGAAGAAATCTGAAGATGCTGAAGAAAGGGCAATCAAATTTGCTGTGATGGCCGCCTTGAAGAGATGGGCAAAAAGGTCAAGGTATCAGCAAGGTAGTTCAAGTGACTTGCCACTACTTCCAAGCATTCAGCAAATAATTTTTGGCAAGGAAGTGCAACCGTTCTATGAAGTGCCAAAAGGGAATAATGCTTTCGTTAACCCCTGGATCATTGTGAGGCAGATCAGACAAACCACTTGCTTCAATAATGATGGCACTGTAACCAACTTAGTCTATGATGATGTTACTGATGAACATAAAGCTGCGGACAAGCCTGAAGTCAAGTCTGCTGATCAGATTGAAGACAAGCCTGCTGATCAAACTGCTGACAAGCCTGCTGATCAAACTGCTGATAAGTCTGCTGATCAGACTGAAGACAAGTCTGCTGAAAAGGCTGCTGATGAACCCCTAGCCATTGAGTGGAATGCTAAGGATTCTGAAGATCATCAAGACGAAAAGATGGAAGATATTCCTGTCCACCAGGAGATTGAAGAAAAGGATGAAGCTGCTGCTTCTGCTTCATCAGGTGATGAACACTCATCACTGATGGAAGCTTTCCAGATGTTGTTGGAAAATTCTATGCAGGAACTGGAAGAGAAGCATCAACAGCAGCTGATGAAGGTCAAAGAGGAACTGAAGACTGAGCTTAAGGAAGAATTGACAGAGTCAAACAAACTTCAGCTGGAAACTGTGCAACAGTCTACTGAAAAGATCATCAAGACTGAAATCACAAACATTCCAATCCCTCAAGATCATTCCTTGCAGTTAGTGCACAGCTTGAGAGATCTGAACAAGAATGTTGAAGATGTGAAGGGTGATGTCAACCACCTTCATACTGCTTTACAGACAGCTGAGCACAAGATTGCTGATTTAACTGCAACCTTCATTAAAGTCAGTGAAGAGGAGATGGAGGTCAATTTAGGGATGTTGCATGAAGTATCAGCTGTTGTACAGGCCGTCCAAGATGAAATTGCAACTGTAAACCTGAATATTGACTACTTCAATGACAAAACTGACGACATCAGCACAACTATTCATCATCTTACAGCCAGTCACGATGTTGTCAATCAGAATCTAAAGGCTTTGTGTGCTGGAGTGAAGATTCCAACAGTTGCCCTCAACCCTACTGTTGCACCTTCTGATGTCATCAATGCTGATGATGACAAAAAGGGGGAAGATAAAAGGGAAGAAACAGCTAAGGAAACTGCTGCTGCAACTATTGAAGCCAAGGAAACTGAAGACACTGCTGACAAGACTGAAAAACTTGGAAAGGTAGAAGAAGAAGAAAAGATTGAAGAAGAAGAAAAGATTGAAAAAGAAACTACCAAGTACAAGGAGACTGAATCTGCCAAGAAAGCAATGGAACAAATTAAAGAGCAGCAACTCAAAGAGAAGATGGAAGCTGCCAAAGCAATCTTGGAAGAAGAAGCTGATGATGAAGAAGATGACGAAGAGTCATCTTATGAGTATGAAGAAGTGCTTGACGAATCAGATGAAGAAGCTGATAGTTAGAAATTATAAATTCATTGTAATCAGTTCACTTCTATCTATTCTTCAGAAATCTCATCTGATGAACTTGTACCTTGTAATTCTTTTTCAATATTAATGAAAAGTCAAGTTCAATCCAATAAACTTTTTCTATCTCAGAAAATTTTGAGGATTACAATCTTTAGCTTAGGTATTTAACAGGTACTTAGCTGAAGTTTTGTCATCATCAAAAAGGGGAAAATTGTTGGATAAGGATGAAGATGAAGGCACTGAAGACAATTTGTTAAGGGAGGTTTTGAAGGATTCCAAAACTTCAAGATTGGCTAAGTATGGAGTAACTTAGCTGATGATCCCTTAGAGGAATTTTGACTAAGTAAAGAAGACATCAGAAGAGTCAAAATTTCAAGGTCCAAGACTTCTGATCTGCTGAAGTAAAGTTATCAGACTGATGAAGATCAGCCGACTCAAATCAGATTTGTTCAAGTTTGAGATCAGCCGAGTTCACCATCAGACTTGTAGTTTCGTCAGCCAAGTGAAGAAGATCATGAAGTGTTCCCAACGGTAATAAATGCCCCTTGGAGTAATAAATGCTGAAGTACAAGGTTATTAAAGACAAATGATTGAAGAAATGCTTCACATCAGCTGGGTGCATTTAATGCTGCATTTAATGCTGCCTGCAGAATAGTACTGTTCATAGTACGGTCAGACTGCAAAAGAGCCGTTCGCGGATTTTAAGGACCAGTACTCGAGGAATTTGAATCTTGTCTCTCTTCAACGGACATTTTTCAATCCTCAAGTATAAATAGCTGGAAGAGACGAAGAAGAAACAAGCAACACACTTTCTGAGAGAAATTTCCGAAGCAAAATTCTTTAAGTCTCAAGAACAGCTCACTCATCAGCTGAGTCATTTGTTGACGAAAGCAGAGTTGAATAATCAAGAAAAATACATCTTCTGAGTGATTTTGTAATCAAGAGTGTTGTGAGAAGTAGATATCCGTCTAAGTGAGTGATATTACTTCAGAGAAGTAGGATTTCTTTGTGATTTCTTACTGCGCACTTGTGGCCGTTTCATTTGTTGATTGACGCAAGCAGAGTATACTGTAAACTTAGTGATTATAGTATAACCCAAGATCTGTGTGACTTGGAAGAGTGGGCTAAAGGATATTCAAATCCATATAACCACTATAAAAATTGCCTGTGTTTTTGTTTGCATTTTACTTGCATATTTTCAGTTTGCATAAAACACATTAACTTAACTGTTTGAAAAAGATTTTAAAGGAGTTTATAAAACTGGGAAAAACATTTTTCAAACTACTAAGATTACTTGTGAAAAACACTTTGAAAATCCGCTGCAAGTACTCTAAGTATTAAAACTGATTTTGGCAAAATCAGCTAAGTAACAATCAGACGAGTGGTCAACAAGGCTGTTCAAAGATTTGTTCGCGAACAGAGTTGTAACTAACTAATCTGATCAGCTTAGTCTGTTCAGTTAAAGTGAAAGTTTTAAAGTTAAATTTGAAGAAAATTTTTAAAGAGGTTTATTCACCCCCCCCCCCCTCTAAACCTCTTCTGACCACTTGGGACCAACACCTAAATTTAGAAAAACTCATTAATTTGCAACCCTAAAACACAAGAAATCAACACTTTACACCCCCGAACACAGAATAAGCATTTATCACTCCAAATTAAGAAAAACTCATGAACCTACAACCTCTTGTTTTTTTTTTATAGAGTTGATCATCGGAGTAAAAAAAAAACCTAGAGGCAAAATAGATATTCATTCTTTCTTCATTATAATTTGCAGAAAAATGAATTACCTATCTTTTTCCTTGGATTTTTTACCCAGAGTTTTTCTTAGGTCGATGGTATGAAGTGCTTATTTTATGTTTTTGGGGTGCAAAGTGCTGATTTTTCATCTTTCAAGGGTGCAAATTGATGAGTTATCCTTAATTTAAGGATGCTAAGTGCTAATTTTATGTTTTTGGAGTGCAAAGTGCCAATTTATCTTATTTTTGGGGTGCAAAGTGCTAAAAAAAATAAATAATTATCTATTTTGCTCCTAGAACAAATTAGAGAGTACAAGTTATTGAGTTTTTTATGTTTCGAGGATGTTAAGTGCTATTTTTTGTGTTTCGATGGTGTAAAATACCTATTTATGCAAAAAAACCGTTTCAAAATGAAGAAGCAATGCAAGCCACGTGTTGCACTTAGAGAAGCAACACATACCAAGCGATTTGCGTGCACTAATAAAACGGTGCACGTATCTTCTCAATGTTATCAAATTAATTATTTTTAACTACAAATTGCATCATACTACTATATAAATAGAAAATTTCGATCCATTTTTTCAACCAAAATAAAATGGTTTATTATGAAATTTAACTTAAGTTGTAGATGCCATTGCAATTTACAAGTTGTATGATGTCAAGACAATACTCTTGCACTTGGTTGCATAAGGAATTAACACATATCTCTATATGTGTCAAAGCAAGATTAAGTGTGGCAAAGGAAGAACTTATGGAAGCTTATAGATATATACAAGTGTTACAACTTGTTGAGTAGCCATATATCACAATTACATGGAAACCACCCATTACATTTCTTTGTATGACATGTGACTAATGTAGTAATCTTGATAGCTTGTATATATAGATGGGTTTCATACTTCACTTTGTAAGTAGAAATTGAACAAGAACAACTACATACAATCTATTATCAATAGATGAAATAGCTCTCTCTACATAATCTTATATATTCCTTTATATATTACTTTGCTTACACAATTTGTACATACTTTTATCCTAAGTTTTATAACACGTTATCAGCATGAGTTTGCTCCATAACTCGATTTTAAGATGTTTAGTTTGACCACTAAAATATATCACACAAACAAGAAAGAAAAGAGGCAAACACTTTGAAAGACAGATTTTCGGATTTGGACAAAATAGCTTCTGTTTTTCAATCATTCCGACCATTTTCACCGTTGGATCATCCTCAAATTTTAACCGAAGGTTCCTCACACCAGGTTCTTCACTTCGACCGTTCGGATCTCCCTACAACATCTGTAGGTGATACGACATCCATCAAAAGTTGACAAAGAAAAAGAAAAGGCTTGAAGAAAGAAAGTCTAGTAAGTCTTGATCTTGAAAGAAAACCTACTATATCTATGCCATAGAAAAATGGCAAATATCACCAGCTCGAGTTCGCTGCCCTTGACATTTTTGGAAAAAATTATTTGACATGGGTTCTTGATGTTGGCATTCAATTGAGTTCAATGAACTTCGAAAATGCTATCAAAAAAGGAAATGAGGCAACCGAACAAGAAAAGGCAAAGGCTATGATTTTCATCCGCCATCACATCCATGAAGGGCTTAAATCTGAATATCTTGGGATGAAAGATCCCGCTGCCCTATGGGAAAGCTTGGAGGAAAGATATGATCACCAAAAGAGTGTGATACTCCCAAAAGCTCGATATGAATGGATGCACCTGAGACTGCAAGATTTTAAAACACCTGAGGCTGATGAAGATATGTTAGAAAAAACATATACTACTTTTCATGCCTCTAATATGCTCATGCATCAGCAATATTGTGAGAGGAATTTTAAGAAATACTCTCAATTGATTTCATGCCTTCTTGTGGCCAAACAAAATAATGAATTATTGATGAAAAATCACAACTCCCACCCCACCGGTTCCCAAGCATTTCCAGAAGTAAATGCAAATGCTTCATTCCCAGAAGTGAATGCAAGTTATTATGGAAACAATCGTGGACGTGGACGTGGTCGTGGCCGTGGAAGCGGCCGTGGTTATAGTGGCGGCTCTAGAAGGAACCGAGGTGGTCCTAATAAAAGGACTGCACCATCCCACTCAAAGGGAAACAATAATGGTGGTAAATATGAAAAAGGGAAGGGTACTAAAAGGTACAAAGATGAAACTTGCTATATGTGTGGAGTTAAAGGACATTGGTTTCGTACCAGTCGTACGCCAAAACATCTTGTTGATCTTTATCAAGCTTCTATAAAAGAAAAAAAGAAAGAGGCTAATTTTATCAATACAGTTGATAAAATAGGACAATTTGAAACCGCTCATTTGGATGTTGCCGATTTCTTCATTGAGCCCAGCAGTGCTTATGACGACAATGAAAAAGTTCAGAATGAATTACTTGATGGCAATGTAAAATGAACTTGTCATTTTGTATTATGTATCTTAATGTTTTTTTTATTATGTACATATATATATATATATATATATATATATATATATATATATATATATATATACAAATTTTAACCAATGTATAAAAGGCATGTTTTCTAACTTATATCTCATTATCTTTATGTTATAGAAAAATGAAAAATAACGTTGATGTGAGCATGAACAATGGAGATTTTTGTTTGGTTGACAGTGGAACCACACACACGATTCTTCGAGAGAAAAAATATTTCTCGAATTTGAAATTAGCAAAGGCTAATGTAAGTACAATTTGTAGTACTACAACATTAATTTAAGGTTCCGGAAGAGCCAATATAATATTGTCCAGTGGTACAAATATTTTAATAAAAGAAATTGTACTCTCCGAAATCCAAAAGAAACTTGTTAAGTTTCAAAGATATATGTTTGAATGGATTTCATATTGAGACCATGAATGAGGGGAATATGGAGTATCTTTGTATCACATCGATGATTTCATGCCAGAAGCATGTAAATGAAAAACTCCCAGTTTTCTCATCGGGTTTATATTATGAGACCATAAGAGTTTATGAATCAAATATTGTATTGAACCGGAAGTTCAATGATTCAAAACTCTTCTCGCTTTGGCATGGCCGACTTGGCCACCCGGGAGCAATTATGATGCGTCGAATAATAAAGAATTCAAGCGGGCATCCTTTAAAGAACCAAAGATTTTTTATGCCACAAGAAAATGTGTGTGTGGCATGCTCACAGGGGAAATTGATTGTCAAACCGTCTCCTATGAAAATTGGTGCTGAATCCTCAATGTTTTTACAACGAATTTATGGAGATATATGTGGGCCTGTAGATCCACCTTGCAGACCTTTTCGTTATTTTATGGTCCTAAGGCATCCTTTAAAGAACCAAAGATTTTTTATGCCACAAGAAAATGTGTGTGTGGCATGCTTACAGGGGAAATTGATTGTCAAACCGTCTCCTATGAAAATTGGTGTTGAATCCTCAATGTTTTTACAACGAATTTATGGAGATATATGTGGGCCTGTAGATCCACCTTGCAGACCTTTTCGTTATTTTATGGTCCTAATAGACGCATCTTCGAGATGGTCTCATGTATGCCTACTATCAACTCGTACAATGACTTTTGTCAAGCTTCTTGCTCAAATTATAAAATTGAGGGCACAATTCCCCTGATTATCCGATAAAGACAATCCGTCTTGATAATCCCAGTGAGTTTACATCTCAGGTATTTGATGATTATTGCATTTCAATTGGAATTGATGTTGAACATTATGTTGCACATGTTCATACCCAAAATAGCCTAGCTGAGTCATTTATAAAGAGGTTGCAATTAATTGCTAGACCTTTACTCTTGAGGTCAAATTTACCCACCTTTGTTTCAGAACATGCAATATTACATGCTGCTTCACTGGTCCGGATTATACCAAGTTCATTCGAGGCGTATTCGCCATTGCAGCTTGTGACAGGCAAGCAACCTAATATTTCTCATTTGAGAATTGTCGGATGTGCAGTTTATGTTCCAATATCACCGCCACAACGAACAAAAATGGGTCCACATAGACGACTTGGGATCCACATTGGTTTTGATTCCCCGTCTATTATCAGATATCTTGAGCCCCTGACAAGTGATATGTTTAAAGCAAGATATGCTGATAGTATTTTTAATGAGACAGTTTTTCCGCCGTTAGGGGGAGATAAGAAGCCAGTTCCTGAAAAACGGCGTGAAATTGAATGGAATGTGCCATCTTTGTCTCATTATGACCCACACACAAATAATTGTGAGCAAGAAGTAAGAAAGATTATACATTTGCAAAATGTTGCAAATCAATTGCCGGATGCATTTGTAGATACAAAGAAAATAATAAAATCGTATATATCGGCTGTTAATGCACCAACACGGATTGACGTCCCTGAAGGACATGTCCTTACAGGACAATATGAAAAACCACGAATGAAACGTGGACGCTCGGTTGGTGCGAAAGACAAGAATCATCGAAGGAAAAAGATACCAGAAATATGTATTCCTTTTGAAGAGGAAACTATTTCAAAATAAAGCGCTATAGAAAAAATAACTGATCAATCTGAATTAAGAATTGCCCCGGAAGAGGCAAATGAAACTGATGCCCCTAAAGAGGCGATATTTGAAGAAGTCTCTTTGAATTATTTATATACCCGAGAAAATTGGGATAGAAAGAAAGTGATTGTAGACAATGTCTTTGCGTATGGGGTCGCACTAGATATTATAAATAAGGATCCCGAAGATCCCGAACCGATATCGGTTGATGAATGTCGACATAAAAATGATTGGCCAAAATGGAAAGATGCAATTCAAGCTGAGCTGAACTCGCTAGAAAATTGCAAAGTTTTTGGATCGATAGTTCGCACGCCCGACGTGCAACCGGTCGGGTACAAATGGGTATTAGTACGAAACGAAATGAGAAAAATGAGATTGTGTGATACAAGGCACGACTTGTTGCACAAGGATTCTCACAAAGACCTGGAATTGATTATGATAAAATATATTTTTCCTGTGATTGATGTAATCACGTTGAGGTATTTGATTAGCTTTGCAGTCTCTGAAGGACTGGACATGCGTCTCATGGATGTGGTTACCGCATATTTATATGGATCACTTGATAGTGATATATATATATATATATATATATATATATATATATATATATATATATATATATATATATATATATATATATATAAATCCCTGAAGGATTCAAAATCCCTGAAGGATCTTATAATCAAAGGTCTCATGGATTGTATTCAATTAAATTGCAACGATCCTTATACGGATTAAAACAGTCTGGCCGGCTGTGGTATAATCGGCTCAGTGATTATCTCGTAAAGGAAGGATTTGTTAACAATCCAATTTGTCCATGTGTTTTCATTAAAAAATTTGAGAATGAATTTTCCATTATTGCGGTATACGTGGACGACTTAAATCTTGTAGAGACTCCTGAAGAGCTCACAAAGACCGCAAACTATTTGATGAAATAATTTGAGATGAAAAATCTCGGGAAAACAAAGTTTTATCTCGGCCTGCAGATCGAACATTTATCAACTGAAATCTTTATCCATCAATCGACATATACAGAAAAGATCATGAAGAGATTTTACATGGACAAAGCTCATCCATTGAGTAGTCCCATGGTTGTTAGATTTTTGGATATAAAGAAAGATCATTTCCGTCCTCGGGAGGAAAATGAAGAATTGTTTGGTCCTAAAGTACCTTATCTAAGTACAATTGGAGCCATTGGAGCCTTGATGCATCTTGCAAATTGTACGAGACCTGATATAGCCTTCTCGGTTAACTTACTGGCAAGGTATAGCTCTGCACCAACACGAAGGCATTGGAATGGAGTTAAACACATATTGCGTTATCTTCGTGGAACAATAGACATGGGCTTATTTTACTCTAGAGATATCGATGCACATGTAGTAGGTTATGCAGATGCCGGTTATCTTTCTGATCCACACAAAGGTAGATCACAAAGTGGATATGTCTTTACTTGTGGTGGCGCTGCAATATCATGGCGATCTGTTAAACAAACTCTAGCAGCCACTTCTTCCAATCATGCTGAAATTTTGGCATTGCATGAAGCAAGTCGAGAATGTTTATGGCTGAGATCAATGGTTCAATATGTTCAGGAATCTTATGGGTTGCCTTCAACAAAGAATATACCAACATCATTATATGAAGACAATGCCGCCTGTATTGCTCAAATAAAAAATGGATATATCAAAGGAGACAGAACGAAACACATATCACCAAAGTTTTTCTTTACCCACGAACTTCAGAAAAAGGGTGATATAGACGTTCTTCAGATTCAGTCATGTAACAATTTTGCTGATTTTTTCATCAAAGCATTGCCAACTACATCATTCAGAAAGATGATTTACAACATTAGAATTCGGCGACTTGTGGATCTTATGTCGGCATCAAGGGGAGCGTGTAATTAACGACACTTACACTGTACTCTTTTTCCTTCGTCCAAGTTTTTGTCCCAATGGATTTTTCTTGGCAAGGTTTTAATGAGGCACTGTTACACACTTATAAGCCCCTTACGGATATGTACTCTTTTTCCTTCGTCAAGTCTTTATCCCAATGGGTTTTTCTTGACAATGTTTTAATGATGCATACTCCAGAAGCAATAGGCATCCAAGGGGGAGTATTATGAAATTTAACTTAAGTTGTAGATGCCATTGCAATTTACAAGTTGTATGATGTCAAGACAATTCTCTTGCACTTGGTTGCATAAGGAATTAACACATATCTTTATATATGTCAAAGCAAGATTAAGTGTGGTAAAGTAAGAACATGTGGAAGCTTATAGACATATACAAGTGTTACAACTTGTTGAGTAGCCATATATCACAATTACATGGAAGCCACCCATTACATTTCTTTGTATGTAGCTAATGTGGTAATCTTGGTAGCTTGTATATATAGATGGGTTTCATACTTCACTTTGTAAGTAGAAATTGAACGAGAACAACTACATACAATCTATTATCAATAGATGAAATTGCTTTTTCTATATAATCTTATATCTCTCTTTATATATTACTTTGCTTTCTACATAATCTTATATCTCTCTTTATATATTACTTTGCTTACACAATTTGTTCATACTTTTATCCTAAGTTTTATAATATGGTTGAAATTTTGGTTGAATCTTGACCACAATAAATTTATTTTGAAAACCCGATTAAAGTTTTACCGAAACCGATTTAAAATTTTGATAGAAATCGGTTCGGTTTCGAGCGACCCCTTTCCTGAAAATAATTCAAAAAAAAAAAAAAACTCTGTTGTTTTAACTCGCAAAATCCCCCTTTAATCTCAAGTAAGTGTCAAATACACTACCAAATAATAGTGTGTTTCAAATTCAAAAATTACAAGTATTTATTCACATTTTACTTTTGATATGACAACTTTAACACCCCTATGCTTTGTCTAACTCCCAAAAAATCCTTCATGTGTCATTTTAAATCACCAAAACTCCATTGTGTATGATTTTAAACATCACACTCGATTCAAATAATATATACTAAATTTTTTAAAAAAAATAAATAAATTTATAAAAAATACATGGAGGTAATTTTGTCATCCCAGAAGTAAAATTATACTTGCATTATGAAACCAAGCTCGTGGGATTTTTCGGGAGTTAAGGCCATCTCCAGCGGTGTCTCGCGGGGTCGGGCTCGGGGCCGGGCTGAGGAGGAGAACCGCTGGAGACGGCGCGGGGCGGGGGCCGGGGTGGGAAACGGGGCGGAACGGGCTGGGCGCAGGGCTCGGCGGAGCCCTGCGCCCAGCCCGGGCCGCGATTGAAGAAGGAGGGGCGCGTGTTTACACGCGCCCCTCTTTAAAACAGGTGCCGCCAAGTGGCGGCACCTGATTGGTCTTTCTTTTTTTTTTTTTTTGTTTTTCTTTAATGAATTAATTGGATGTATTAATTGGTGTATGGTTTATTTAATGTGTGTATGGTTAATTTTGTATAATTAATGTGTTGTATGTAATTTTAATTAATGTGTTGTTTTAATTAAATAAAAATTTTAAATGGTTAATTAATGTGTTGTATGTATTTTTAGTTAAATAAAATAAATTATTTTGGGCCGAAAATAGCAAAACTAGATCTGCCCGAAATAGGATTTTTGGACGACATTCGTGTCCGCAGGCACGCACAAGTCTTGAAGGGCCGTGTGATAATCTAACCGAAGATTTGCACCCCCCCCCCCCCCCCGCGCGCGAGGAGGGAGCCTTCTAGTAATAATTTCTTAACCCTTATGGTTTAGAAATCATATATAAATCCAAGTTTTTTTTATCACACTTCCAATGTGGGATAAGTTCATTTTTTTTTCCAATTTTTTCCATTATATATGTGAACTTTGAGATTTAATTTCTCATTCACCCGTATTCCGATTTGGACGTACCATATACCATTTTAATCTACTCACGGAGTAGAATATAATTCGGTCAAGACCCGACTCTTTACTCAAAGTGGGTCCCACTTAAAATACGTCCAAAATGGTCCATTAATTTACTTTTTTCAACACTATGTTTATGAGGTTTATAAGGAGCTTTAGGACTATTTTTATTTTCTTTTCCTTGATTATGTTGTGTATTGTTGTGTAATTAATGTTGTGTATTGTTGTAATTAATGTGTTATTTTAATTAATACTCCATACTTAAAAAAATAAAACTATAATATTAATAGGTGAGAGTTTGCGTATTATGTATTAATTTTAAGTTACTTTAATTAAATATTCTATTTAATATTAATATTTTAATATAATTAATAATTAAATTACGAGTACTAATATAATTACTATTATTAATATTAAAAAAATTTAAAACTATAATATTAATAGGTGAGAGTGGGCAAAATTTCAAAATGAAATTAATTCCCCCACGGAGCCCCAACCATTGGAGACGACGACAGGGCTCGGGCTAGCCCTGAACCATTGGAGATGGCCTAACGACAAAGCTGATGTTTTTGCCTTTTGCTTGAAAAAAAAAAAATTCCAACATCTTGCTTCCCCACCGCCCCACCTCTTCTTCTCCCGACCGCGCACAGCGCCGACCACCACCACCATAGCACCAGTACTTCCGGCCGACCGCCACCTCAATCACTCTTCGTCCTCCTCAACTCTCCACCTAAATTAAAGGTACTACTTGTTTAATTTACACACAGTATTTAAGAAGACCATGTTTTATTCTTCAATTTAGTAGAAATAGTATAATTTTGTTATAGAATTAGATTATCTCTAGTCCAAACTTGAATTAGGGCTTTATTTTTTGATTGAATTGGGAATTAAATTATAGCCTAAATTTGGGATTGATAAATGGGGTACAAATGTAAAATCATCAGAGAGAAAAGGGTTAATTTATCCTTATTTAGATATAGATGATATGAGTGAAAACTTTCATCCATCTACTTATATTTTTTACATATTAATGAAATGCAAGTTTATGGAGTTGCTTGGTTTTATTTTCCAGATTGAAAAAGTATGAACAATCTCTTTCTCGTATTATTGCCGGAAATGGGGTGGATTAAAGGTTGAATATATGGTCATCTTTGTATAAAGAGTATTTCTGGTTTGGTGCGATGATCTTGTTCTCGTTACAATTATTGATTGATTAACAATTCAAATTGATCAGCTAAATATTGACTTAATTTACTCTGTGGATTTTATATAATTAGGAATTCTCTATTTCTGATTGTGATCCTTTACCTTTCTAGCAGTTACTAGATTACATTTTCTCCACTTTATTCTTTCTTTGCAGTACGTTGTCTCTTTCTCTTTAACTATTTCCTCGATAATCTTTAAGCATTCGAAAATTAGAGGATAGAACTTCATATTGGAAAAAGGTGAAAATTGGTTTTATAATTGCGTTTGTAAGTTACGTACTACAATACGTTCTGTAATCTACTGTTATTGAATATGCTTTGTAAATTTATAGTTGAAGTGTAGGGTATGCAATGAGTTCCTCCATATATTTATGGCATGTTCATTTCCTTTGAAGTGTAAATGGTTTACACCACTGCCCAAGATTTCATTTTTACGCAGCCAATAAGAGTTAAACTCTCTTACATGATCATTACAGACTTTACAGTGAAGGGAGTGTGCGTGCCCTCTTACATGGAATGTTGAACTCTCTTCAGTCCCTACTAAGAGTTATTTTTTTCACTTTGGCCCTTTTCAAGCTGAACACAGAGGTTCAGATATCCAGTGACCTGCACGTGAGGGTATTTTTGTTCGTTCGCTGCGATAGTGTTACACTTAATTCCCTCATAAATTCTATATTGTAGATCACGTGACATCGGATCCGCCGTGCTCAACCTGTAAATGACCAAATTGACACTAATAACTCTTAGTGGGACTAAAGTGTGAAAAAAAACTTAAGAGAGACGACTCTGTAAATAGTTAATGATAAGGAGGAACATTAGTGATGTTTCCCCGCCATTGAAATTGGCATAAGCTTTTATATTGCATGGTATTATGGATTTGCAAATTGGAATACCCAATCCTAGATGTGACTATTTCTTCAAGTCAGCTACTATGGAATATTTTTTACTTAGTTTAACTTTTAACTTGACAATGTACTTATGGTTGAATCTATCGAAGTTCATTTGTTATTTGTTTGGTTGATGCCCTTGTCCCAACATTGGATTCAAAACATGTTTGCAGGGAAGATGGTGCAGTCTATAGTTATGCAATTTGCATTGACCATGTATCTTTCTCGTCTTTTCTCAGATTACTTTTGAATCTTCTATTTGCTAGAGTTCCACAGCTTTTGAATAGATTTTTTGATCATTTTTTCAGGCATATAAAGTGTTGAAGCAGAAGAATCTGGAGAAGGAAGTTGGTAATTTTCTTGTTTAAATATGTGTATCTAAAACTGGTCTTATTTTTGTTGTTAATGAATAGTCATGAAATTTATTTTACTGAAATTTGTTAGTAGTGGGGTTAATGGCATTTTGGCCCATGTGATACTCATAATGTTCAATCTATCCCCTACGATTTGAGAAGAAAAGCAATTTACCCTCGTGAAAATTTTAAAGAAGCAATTTATTCCATTGAGCCGAAGAGTGTAATTTACTTGCCGAAATTGATAGTGGTATTAAAAGTGTTTTGTAACATAGGGGGGTAAATTGCCACATATATCATAGCATAGGAATGGGAAATTGTCACGTTTATCATAACACAGGGGGGGGTAAATTGTCACATTATCATAACACATGGAGGTAAAGTGCCACATATAAAAATATCAGGGAGGCAGTTTGAAACTTTTATAAATTTATAGGGTGTAAAGTGCTCTTTCTCTAATAATTGAAAGTGAAATTGAACATTGTGAATATTACATAAGAGTAAATTGCCATTAACTAGTTAGTATTGTGTGGCAAGGGTATTAGGTTTGATGTTAACATATCTTAAATTGAAAGGGTTAATTATAGCTACCTCTCCTGATGTTCGCGTCCAATTCCCTCTAAAAATCATAAAAATTATAATTACAATGACCTCTCTCGAGGTTTCAAAAACCTTACATTCATTAGTGTTTGCTGACATCATCTCCTAATTTAATTGAAAACTCCTTTTATCCTTGATATTACTGTAGCAATTATCGTGGACAATTATGTCCTTGGTTATGTTTTATATATAGGAGGGTGTTCATTGTAAGGTTTATAATTATGAATTAATGAAAATGTTGTAAATTGACACAAAACTTATAATCAGCTTATTAATGTATATATATTATTTAAAATAAAAATATAATAACATATCAATGTTTTTCAAATTTTTTTTCATAATGCTTTTACTATTAAAGTAAATAAATTATGGTTAATTATAAGAAAAATAATTGTAGAAGATAAATAAAAATGTAAATACATTAAACTATCACATGTAACCCATAATTTTAATAATTTCAAAAAATCATAATTAAAGTATAAGAATGAATGAATTGCATTTAATCATTAGAAATAAAAAACTTGAATAAAAATTATTAGACATTATAAAAAAGACCGTATGTTTATAATTAACCCGTACTAAAATAAAATTGTAAACTCATAACTAATTTTTTGTCCAAAAATTAATAATACACTCTCAAATACCCAATTTAGTAAAATAATATCTATAAAATCATTTTTTTAATATTTCTTATTTGTACAATAATATTAAAGATTATTTATTTACTATTAAATAGAAAATAATATCTTATATACATATTTACTAATACTAGTAAATCAATAAATAATCTTAATATATATTATTCATATTAAAAAAAACTTACTATCCCTAATCCCCATCCACCCGCCCACCCGTCCTATCCTACTGGCACCTCTCCTCCCAGGTTGTGCCGATGGCCTGGCTCCTCCATCCAATTTGTCACTGGCCTGGAATCGTAGATCCTAGGTTGGTGGGGGTGCGTGGGGGATTAGGGCTAGGGCTAGTTTTTTTTTTTTTTTCCTTTTATTTATAAAATTAATTTCTTTAAAGTTCTTTTTTTTTTTCAAATTAAAATTAACGAGGACAATGTAGTCATTTCACAGATTTCGTTCAACTCCGCTGGTGTCCGTTAGGGTTTTGTAGGGTTTCCAAAATCTCATGGGAGATCAGTGTAATTATGATTCTTGGAGGGAATTGGACGCGAATTACATCAAACACCATGGGAGGTCCTTGTAATTTTGTACATCAGGGTAAAGGTAAATTAATTATTTGTTTATTTTGTTTATAAGATTTTTTTTAATTAAAATTAATGAGGGCAATTAAGTCATTTCACAAAAATTTCGTCCAACTCCGTTGGAGTTTTATAAGGTTTTTGAAATTTTAGGGAAGGTCATTGTAGTTATAAGAAGGAATTGAATGCAAATTATACCAAACATCAGGGGAAGACCATGTTAATTAACCCTAAATTGAATCTATAGGAAGCCTATGTAATTAACCCTAAATTGAATCTATAGGAGGTCGTGCATCTCACCTACTCATTTCAAATGAGCAAGTTCGACTGGAGAGCCAATCTAACACTGTAAAATGTCCTGGGTGAATGCTCGAACTTTTCTTGATAAATAGCTTTACATAGTTTTTTTGTCAATCCGCGTTTGTTAAGATTAATAACATTATTATTTTCTAGATATTTTTTTTAAAGGTATCTAAACTCGAAACTAGTGATTACATTCTATTTTTCCAAAAATTTCAACTAAAAAATCGGTTGGAAAATTTTTCCACCTCTAGAATCCGTCAGAATATTGGTCGGTCGGTCAATTTTTTTTGTTTTTTCTGGTAGTGGCGTTATATCAATATCATCAAATCAGAATCTACCAACATGTAATTGATTTAATGGAAAATACAAATACCCCCAAAGTGACTGCTCAAATTCAAATCTCTATTGAAAAATATTCTCATATCATATATTCGACGAGCTTCAAAATGAATTAAACACTCGAGAGGAAAATTAAATAGAACCTATTCAAGTATATCCAAATTAAAAGAAAAATAACTACCCTAAAACTAGTATTTGACCCGGGACTTCTTAATCTTAGCTTTTGTGCCTTACCAACGTGTTAAAGCCTCATTTGCTGCAAACTAAACTAATTATTTATTAATTATAATTTTCCAAGAAGTTTAAACGACTTTCTAACCAACCAAACCATATTTAAGAAACACTTTTACCTAACAATTCAAAAATAAAATTGTAGGTCCATAAGATACTAACTGAAATTTGAATATAACATCCTTCCCACAACCACTTTTGTCCTTAGCCATATGGCAACATTATTAAAAATTACAAGAATCAAAACATAACACAAAAACCAAAACAATTCATAATTAATAACATAACTTGTGTATCAGTCACACTTCTTTAACATAAACATCATAACATTAAAATCTTAGTAAACAAAAGCCACACTAGAAATACCCCCAAACTCTTTATTCCAAGGCACAAACAATCCCAACTTCCCATCTTCCGACCAATCAAACCCAACCGCATTTCCATTCAAATAAGCTTTCTTCGGTTTAACGCTCGAATACGCCAGAAAATTCCCTTCACCCTTAACCTCGATTTTCACAATAGCCTCGTCGTAAACCAGCCCTTGAATAGTCCCTCCGCTGTTGAACAAGTTAGTTAGTCCAATTGGCGCGAACTTGACAGTACCCTTAACGAGTTTCTTGATAGGCACGAAACTGTAAATCTCGAACGTAGATGGTTGAATGGTGATTGAAAGAGGGTCGGAGTCGTGGTTTGCTAAGAATAGTTTCTCTGCTTCACCAAGATAGACTGCGTATTCTTCGGCTTTTCCGAGTTCGATTGCTTCGTTCTTTTGGTCCCATTCGATGTCGCTTACGTGTATTGAACCAGAGATTGGTTTGTAACATTGTGAGTAGCCTTTGATTCTTTGTTCTTTGGGATCCCATCCAGCACCTTGGCAGTTGAATGCTCCAATTACACCTCCATACTGTGAGATTACAATGAATTTAAAGTTTAATTCACAAAAAAAAATCTTAAATGATTTTAAAGAAAAATGATGAACAATTTAGAAACTATTTGTGGGCTAAGTTCAGATTGTCTTAAGCATTAGGACAAGATGGTTCACAAAGAAATAATTAAAGTGAAAAATGCAAAAATAACCCCTAAGCTTTGCCTAATTGAAAAAATTGTTATTTTTTCTTACAGAGAACACCCCTCGTGCTAAATTTTTTACTAACCAAAGCCCCTCTGCCAAGTTAAAATAATAATTATACACCCCATCAAAGGATGCGAAAACAACCTTATTATCTAAAAAATTGGCAATGATTTTCCCTTGTTAATTTTGAAAATTGACAATAACCTCTATTCACTCAAAAAATTGACAACCCCCCTCCAATCCATGATTTATAAAGGAATTTAAAACGGATTTTTTTAATAGGAAAATTCTAAGATGACGTCACATGACTTAAGTTATAAACAATAGAATTATGACACCTCATTAATAAATAACTTACTTAACAAGTTACTAACAAATCATAATACTATTAACATAAGTAGTTGTACTATACTATTATTTGACCACATTCATTGTAATATTTAACCACATCAATAATTAATTACAAACTAATAAATTATTATAGAGATAAATAAATAATTGTATATAATAATATTTTATAATAAACGATATATAATATTTCGTGTTGAATAATTAATATTAATCTTTGAGAAAAGTCATAATATAATTTAATACACATAATTTATATTTTAATACATATTGATTAGTTCTAATTATAAAACTTCATGTAGCAAATTACCACTAATATGGGACCTTATTATGTATGTGGAGTCAATATTGTGTTATGTGAGCCTATACTATTACATGTCAGACATATACCATGTAATGTGAATAATTATCAGTAAATTGCAATTTACTGATAATTCTTCACATTACATGGTATATGTCTGACATGTAATAGTATAGGCTCACATAACACAATATTACATGTGACTAATTACATGTGAGACATTATACTATTTTATGAGACATTACATGATAATACTATATAATGCGACTAATTACTACTAATATGAGACCTTACTAAGTATGTGGAGTCAATACTATTACTTGTGAGACTTTATACTATGTAATGTAAATAATTATCAAATTGGTGGTATTATACTATTATATGAACTAGTGCCATACAATGTGGAAACATTTTATATTTTATGATGATTTGATATTAATTTGGGTAGAAAAAAGAAAAGATGGAAAGTAGAAATATTTATGGTAACTAATTTTGGGATATTAAGGAATATAAGATAATATTTAAATCTGTTAAACAGGTAACTCATAATTAATTAAAATTAATTTTATTCTATATTATGAAATTTATGTGGTTGTGATTATATATTTGTGATCCAATGCCTTAAATTAAATTGACGTCGTATAATGACACGTCACCTTAGAAGTTTCCTTTTTAATAATTAAGCAAAGCACATGGGTACATTTAGCCAGATTAATTAATTAAGTGTTTGTTAATGTTAATGTTTTTTCGTAGGAAAGTCTAATTGTTGTTTTCTTTATACACAGAAATGTTTAAATCAATACTAGGTATTAGAATTTAGATTTAACCCGTTTTCGCTATTTTGGTAACATTTCGCTACTAGAATTTGGGTAGTCTTGTAGGCCTAAGGTCAAAATCTAACTTTTGCTTCTTGATTTCAATCTAATTTAAAGAAAATTAATCCATATATTTGACTCTGGTCTGACTATTTGTACTTTCATTGACACTAACTCATAAACTTCAATACGACAAAAGTTGAGTTTTCAATTGTAAGAATTACTCCCTTCGTTTTTTTATTTGCCGTTTTGGAGGATTCCACACAGATTAAGAAATGCTATAAATAGTCATTTTTTTAAGCAAAAACCTCAAAACACCCTTTTAATCAAATAGTAATAACATCATTAATTAGCATTTATTACAAATATTAACAAGAAGGGTAATATTAGTAGAAAACAATTAATTTGATATTGAAATCCTAAAACGACAAATAAAAAAAACGAAGGGAGTACCTTGTTGAAGTTCCAAATTTTGAGGATGGTTTTGCTATCAAAAAGAGGATTCTTGAAAAGGCAATCTCTTGTTGGAAGAGCAAAATGCACACACTTAGGAATTGAACCATCAGGGAACACAAGCTTGTTCAAAAGGTCAAAATCATGACCACCCAAAGAATCACTAACATAAACTGGTCCACCACAAATAGCCCTGGACCCAGCATGAAACTTAGCACAAAGATGATCAGATTGAAACATGTCCCAATCTGGTTGGATGAACTGACCCATCCACATACTGTTGTAAGCACAGTGGATCATATGGACCCCTTGTAGCCAATAAGCTCCCATTGGATCACCATTTGGATCTTGGAACCAAAAATCATCCCCTAGTTCAAAAGAATGGAAAATGGGTTCTAGTTGTAAGAATGAAAAGATGTAATAAAATTGAAAAAATTGATATACATATTTTGTTTACCAACTCTTCCCATAGATATTTGTTCAGTTCCAAGTAAGAAGAAGTCATTGCATTGTTGCATGCTGGAAATGAGTCCAGTTCCATTGAAATTCTTGGAAAGTGATTTTGAAAGCCCTTTGTAATAAGCTTTTGCAAGCTCAACTCTGCCTCCATAATCTTCACAAACATATTCAAGATCCTGTTTTGGGGAACCAAAAAAAAAAAAAGAGGAGGTTTACTTTGAGAGTTATTTCTAGAACAAATCATTTGCGAAAATGTCATATTCGTTTAAAAAATTGACAATAATAACACCTTATTGATTTACGAAGGACTTTCAAATGAGAATTTTTAGCTAATAAAAATAATACAGGGGTGTTTTTGTCAATTAATCATTTAGCTTATACTTAAATCACTAGCTTAAAGAAAACAAGAAAATTACTTACTTCAATGACATCCACTTTCACTCCAGTAATCCCAACCTTGGAAAGGTAAGAATGCATCGAATCGTAGAAATCCTCGGCTTGATCAGGATCCACTAGTCCAATCGAGCCCTCGATAATCTTAACCACAGCAAGATCAGTCATAGTTCCATCAAGTCCAGGCGACAATTTACACGGCACGATTGTAGAACTCAAATGCGTCGCTCCCGGCCGTACCCCTCCCCACGCCCCACACAAAGCATGCCATACATAAATATCATCCAACCCCTTAAAATTCGTCCTCAAATCACTCGTAAACGCTTTCAGCCCACTATTCTCCGATTTACAAGAACAATTCGAGCACCCTTTACTAACAACCTTCACTTCATCTCCACCACCACCACCAAACATTTCATTCAACTCTTTCCTATGTTTCTCGATCTCGATTTCATATTTAGAAAGGTCGGTAACTCCAGACTGAACGGCCTTATCACGTGCCTTCTCAGCACCTTCAAGCTCAATAGCTTTAGAAATCAACTTCTTAGGCTTCTTCGGGTCAAACGGGAGACTATTCGACCCGGACATCGACCCGCCTTTATATTTACGAAACTTTTCACACTCATCAAGTCTATGAAGCCTCGCGGTCATCTGGGTCCCACCTAGTACCAAATTCTTAACATCCTCATTTGGGTTTTCTTGTCCATCAAGATTAATACTTTGCCACCCATCATCAATAATCAAGAACCTTGGAGTTAACCCACCATCTGCAAATTCTTTTACCCCATGGTAAATTCCAGCTGGCTCCACAGTTAAATAAAATGCATCCCATGTACACCACCCAAATTTATTCACTAATTCTGGCGCTGATTTCTCTTCAATAAGCTTAAATGTATTGAGATGAACTCTAACAGCAGTATAAGCCTCTTTCATCAAAGTGTAAGGATTTTCGGACACATGAACATAAGCAATTGATTTAAAAGACGAAGCTTTAACGCGTGTGGATCCACTCTCAGCACAAATCAACAAATGACCATCTTTTCCAGGGTGAAAAGCTGATCTGAATTTTCCTTCAATGATAGGGATTATGACGACGTAAGATTTTATCTCGGGGACATTGAGCATGACCCATTGCGTCTCCATTTGCACGTCTGAACCGGTTTTTCCGACCCATTGTGTAGACCACCATGTTTTGAACCTGAAAATGCTGACAAAATCCCGGTCGAGGAATTTTCCGAGGGAGTTCGTGAGACGGTCCGAAGACTTGTTCTGGTCGAACCCGAGGAATCCACCTTTGAGAGCCAGGGATTGGGCACGTTGAAATAAAGGAAGTGGAGCTTCGGAGTTTTTGCATATGGAAGAGAAGCTTTTGAAAGTAACATTACTTGGAACTTCAGAGAGTAATTCTATATCGTTAACGGAGAGTTTTCCATTAACGAGATCGAAAGAACTGTCCTTTCCTGCCATTGGAAAAGAAAACAGGGGAAAAACAGGGGAAGAACAGAGGAAAACAGGGGAAAACAGAGACTGTGAATTGAATTGAAACAAGAGAGATTGTTTTGAGATGGGAAAATGTGAATTACATTCAGATATATATAGCAAGAAGTGGGGAAATGAATTATTATGTAAAAAAAGAAAGAATCAAAGGAAAGGTGAAGAGATAAGAACTTTGGGCGGTTTTCGGGTATTTATTGCGGAACTTTATGCTCTGATCTTCTTCTTTGTCTACCTTTATACTATTTATATTGGATTTTTTTAATGGTCGACAAGAAAAACAAATGACTAGTTGGGATTCTTGGAAAATGACTCAGCAATTATTAGAACTGTAATAAGAGCTAACAACCTTGAGAATTACAGAGATTTTCACTAAATTGTTCTGCCACCTGGTTTCTTGCCCAGCAATTTTTAGCATTTTTCTGTAATTGTTTAATTATATTGGGCTATGAAAATGTTTTAAGTCTTAAATTCGAAGAAAGAAGCTATTAGAATTCTTGAGAGAAAGCTTGAGTGCAGAAAACAGTATACTGTGGAGATCATAAACTGGAAACATCTGATGATGTGTCTGTTTCAGTTTTAAATTTTGTTTTAGATATTATATGTAGGGTCTTCTATAGATTTGTAATGATATCAAGTTTTTTGTATAATGTGAATAATTTTTTTTTTGATAATTTTGTGTAATGTAAATAATTGTACTATGGTTGATTGCATTTAAATAAGATTTCTTTAGTAAATTAGGTGGGGAAGGTTAGCTCTTGTCACCTAGGAATCTTTTGGAATCACTGTGCTTAAAATTAAATCAATCTATTCGATATTTGATTTGAGCTCGTTCGATAAAAGTTCGTATGAGTTTGCACTACAAGAAAAATGAATTTTAGTGACAAAATATTAAGTGACATTGTTGAAATTGTCACTTTTTGTATATATTTAGTGATAAGAATATTAGTTTTGTCACAATAATAATAGTGACAAAATATATTTTTAAGTTGTCACTAATGGCTATTAGTGATAAGTTTATGGAACTTAAGTTGTCACTATTGACAATTAGTGACACCCTTTCAGTGACAACTTAGTGACAATAAATATTATCACTATAATTTAGTGATAACTTTTTAGTTGTCACTATTGGGGTATCACTAAATGTCAATAGTGACTATTTTTTCACTAGTTTGTCTATATAGTTTAGTGACAATATTAAACTTTATCATTTTCTATTTTGTCACTAAAATTTAATTTTTTTGTAATGTTGGTTAATTACACTAATCAAACAAGCTTGAACATCATCTTTAATTCGATAACTTTTGAAGATCTGCTTGAGCTCAACACGATAAGCTAAAAGTTGATAAAAATGCATGTAAAATATCAATCTACTTGATACTCGGCTCGAGTTTATTCGATAAGTGCTTGTTTGAGCTCGGCTCATTTAACAATCAAACCAAGCTCAATCACATAATTGAAATCAATCTTGAACAGTGTGTTGTTCGACATTACTCGACTCGATCAATAGAGGTAGGTGAATTAAAATGATGAACTTATAGATTTATGACACATGTTAGCTCTTAATTGAATAACAGTATATATGGGGACTAGTGGCAGCAAAGGAAAAAATCCATATATAAATCATTCATTTCTGATATTTTATTTGCATATATACAATTTTGGACACTTCAAAGGTTATTTATAGTATTTTTATATGTCGTTAATATTTTGTACAAGAATATAAACATTAGAGGTATTCCTATTTTATATACTTTTAATTTGGATATCTCGAAAAAAGATTTTTATTCTCTTAATTTGTAAAAGATTATTAATACTTTTTAATTTAGGCATATTGTACAAAGTAATAAGGTAACGTAATTAATTTAAGATCGCCATTTTTTGCATAAAGTAAAAATCTTCTTAACAATATTAGAGCAAAATATTTTATGAAGTGTAAAGTAAATAATAAATATAAAAATATTAGAGTTGATTGAGGAAGACGGCATTAGTGGAAGAAAATCACAATTAGTTAGCATTGTCATCTCAATCAAGTGGGGGACTCAACTCATTAAATGAAAGATGCCAATTGCAGACCGACATGCATCTTTTACCAAATGAAAGCAAAATCTTATTCAATCCGTTTCATATTATTTGACATATTTTTACTTTTTACATATCTTAAGAAATCCCATATATAATTATATATTTTTTTATAATAAAATTATTCAAATATTTTTTATATTGATGACTATTTATTAATTTTTTATCAGTGAGTGGTAAGTGGTAACCATTGAATTTCCCAACTCCAATAAGAGAGAGGAGAGCAAAATTGAAAAAAAAATACTTTGAAAATCCAAACATACCAATTAATTTGAAATAAAATTTTCTGACAAATATGACAATTAATATGAAACTGAGGAAGTACTGTTAAAAATTATTCAAAGAAAGCAAAAATTGTTCTAAGACACAGAGACGCGAATGAGTTCGCAAATTACAATTACTAAATTCGCGATTTGAAAAGAGAATTTCACTTTTGAACTCGGATCTCGCTCTTGGGTGAGCCACTCGAATTGAGTTACCTAGCTCAAAATTTCTCCAATTTTTGGAAATTACTCTTAGAAAACTCAAACGGTGCTTAATATTACAAGTCCTATCTAATTTCCGATCAGGAAGTCATTTTTCATTCTCATGTAGAATATTATTTTGGATATTGGAAATGATAAACCAAAAAGAAGAATAGCTTTTTCCCAAAGATGAAAAGTGAACATTCTATTATATAATGATAGAATCTCCCATTTGTTCAATGGGACTATTTTTAGGGTTTATTTGGATGAGTTTTGATTCAGTTTTGCGGGTTTTGATTTAAGGTGATTTCGATGAAATCTTTGAGATCTCGTTTGGATGAGTTTTAGCTGTTGGGTTTTTTTGTTTGAATAAGTTGAAATCCCATTTGGATTGAATTTGGATGTTGGGGTTTAGCGGAAAAAAGTAGGTGGTAGATATTAAAACAATGTCTTTTTTAGTGAGATTTGAGAGAAAAAATAGGTTGTAGGTGTCAAATCAATATTTTATAGGTTTGAAAATTTTGAGTGTGACTTTCTGAATGAGTTTTTCATGGTTTTATGGGTTTGACAAAAATTCATTTGAAAATATTCTGGCTCGGTCGCACAAAACCCGCGAGACCGGACCAAAACCCATTGACATACACCCTTATATTTTCCTTTTCTTTTCAGTCAAATCCTACCTAATATTTTTCAACAAAATATGAATAGCATTTCTTTGTTTATTTTCTTTTGTTTGACAAATTCGCTATATTTCATCTTCAGCTGACTACATCTTGTGAGCAACTTTAAATTCCTAATATATCATCACATAAATCACTATATCTGAAAATTTATTCGAAAATCAAATAAATATCGATCAAGACGACATTAAAGTAAAGAAATATCCACAATTTATTTTTAGTGAAACAATGTTTATATATCATCATATAAATCACTATATATAAATTATTCTAGAAGTCATTCAACCACAAAATTAGGTCACAGAGTTTACCAAATATGTCACCTAACAGTCCTTGATTTTAAAATAAAGCACATCCATTTTATAAAATAATTTCAACATACTTGGCGTTATCACAACCGTTAGGATAACACGAACCCTAAGAAACGGAATCACATTCTCCTCAAACAATACAAAGTCGATGTTACGACTTCACTTATTCAGCCTTTCGTCCTAAGGGCGATTAACAAGCTTGTGTGCTCCATTACGTTGTTCGATGACCAAAGGAATGATTCTTGAGCATGTGTGATATAATTCATATTATAATAACTTATGTTTTACCTCACAAATCATGATTATAGTAACTTAAACTCGATTACTAATAAGTCGATGACATCACAATGATACTATACAAATTCAACCATCACAATTGGTCTCACATCTCCTTACAACGTTTTTTACTATATTTATATAGTGTCATTGTGATGGCATCGACTTATTAGTAATCAAGATTTAAAGGTATTGTAATCGTGTTTCGGCAACAATTGAAATTTTGTTTACATTTTAGAGGTTTTGTGCAACAACTGAAAATTTTAGGGGGTTTTATTGCAATAAATAGAAAATTTTAGGGTTTGAAATGAAATGTGAATTTAAAAAATTTCTGAGGATTTTATTGCAATAATTATAAAATTTCAGAATGTGAATTTGGAAAATAAAATTTTATCAAAATCATTAAACATGTGCACATAACAAAAAAAACATTTATAAACTATAGGTTATGGAGGGAAATTAGTGTTGGAGGGAATTCCAATGTTTTTCCTCAAAAAATGACCACCACACTTGATCACATGCATCTCGCATTTCAATTTTACTTCCAAAATTTAAAAATTCTCAATTTTATTTGGTAGGTGATATTTTTCGGCGAAAGTAAATAATTACGACAAAAAATGACTCAAATTGACAATTGTGTAAACATAAATGATGTAAAATGGCACGGTGCCACATTAAATGACGAATTTCAAAAGGAGGCCACATTAAAGGACAAAAGATGGAATTTTGCCATATCATTTATTTTCGAATTTGTCAAATACGAGAAATTTTTATCATCACGGATTTGTAACGTGAATGTGATATCAAGTATGATACAATAAAGACAATTATATTGATGTATATATACTAAGGGGCGATTTGGACTGGATATATGTATTTGAAATATCTAGAACAAATCTTTTGCATTGGTTGACAAAAAAAACATAATAAAATTCTAGTTTTAATCAAATTGATTTGGGTCAATTTTTAAATATATTTCAAATTCTTTCTATTACTCCGGTAATTTGAAATGCATTTTTTTTATTTATCTAAACTTTTTTTCACCAGTTTAATTCATTAGTTTAACCCGACTTTTTCACACGATTTAGCAGCTTTATCACAAGAATGTCGACAATAAAGCAGTTACCATTGTCGTTGTATAAATCAATTATATGACCAAAAACAATATTTTATTAGTCAACAGAAATAATTCATGATTTGATCCAAGAAAAAAACAGAAATTCATGATAAGAACTGTGCCATGTTATTCTTCATTTAAGTTGGTGTTGCCACATAACATTGCCCTTGACACCAAGCAATTAAATATACATATGTTAGTTATACTGACAGATGCAATTTTCAAAATCTTAAAAAAGTTAATTAAATCTCGTTTTAGCAACTAAACCACACAATTTCAACCTTTGGTCAATAATTTTACACGACAAAAGCGTTCCATACACATATCATGGGCAAGTGTTGAACATTCATAGCACAAATATTAATTCCAAAATATTTCATCACTCCCAAATATCGATCAAGATAAATATCAATAATACTTTTTAGTGAAACAATATATTCATCACTATATTAAATATTAAATTAAAGAAGTATCCATATTTTTTTCTTCTAATGAAACAATATGTATATATCATCATATCAATCACTATATTATGATACCCAAAATTTACTTAAGAAAGGGGATGATTTAGGTAATAAAACTTTTTGCGAAGTGTTCAGTTCATTTCAATAATAACTAGTTATAAGTTCCAGAAAAAAATTAGTTTATCGTTTCAATAACTTAGTACAATGTTTTAGTGAGTTTAAAAATCAAATTAGTTGTTACGACATGAAAATGAAATAAATCTCACATCAATTGTCGTGTCGTCGAATACCAGGTTTGATTCATCCAATTTCATCTTTTTAATCTTGCAATTAAATACTTTTAATAATCGGATTTTGGTGAAGATTTTGTAGGGTTAAGTGATTGGGTAACGTGCGAAGTTTTTACCTTTGAGCTAGTTAGGGATTGGAATATATTTGATAAGGATTGAGAATAAAAAAATATTAAGTTCCATTATTTTGAAATTAATCTTTGCTTGAGATTTTGACTGAGGTTTATATATTTCTAGTTAATATTTAATGGATTCTCTAATTAGACGAAGTAAATAATTAGGTATTTTTGTAGGTTTGAGAATAAACAGTGTGAAAACTATAAAATTGCTTCAGTTCTTAGACTTGAGCTAAATGTTCTTCTATAGCTAATTTGAATTTGATGTAATGTTGTATGATTTTTCTATAGCTAAATGTTCTTCTATAGTTTGAACATCATCTTTCGTTCGATAAATTTAAACTATGTTTGAGCTCAACACGATAAGCTAAAAATTGATAAAAATGCATGTAAAATATCAAACTACTTGATAGTCGGCTCGAGCTTGTTTGATAAATGCTCGTTTGAGCTCGGCTCGTTTAACAATCAAACCAAGCTCAAACACATAATATCAAGGTCAATACAATTGAAATCAATCATAAACAGTGTGTCGTTCGACACTACTCGACTTGATAACACCCCTAATTTGAATAGAGGTAGGCGAATTAAACACTAGAGGTATTCCTATTTTTTTATACTTTTAATTTGGATATCTCGAAAAAATATCTTTATTCTCTTAATTTGTAAAATATTATTAATACTTTTTAATTTAGTCATATTAAAAAGTAATAAGGTAACGTATTTAATTCAACAAAATAACAAAGTAATAAGGTAACGTAATTAATTCAAGATCACCTTTTTTGGCAAAAAGTAAAAATCTTCTTAACAATATTTCTTTTTTTCACACTATTATTCCATGTTAGTGGAAGCAAAATATTTTATGAAAAGTAGAATAAAATATATGGATATAAAAATATTAGAGTTGATTGAATAAGACGGCAATAGTGCAAGAAAATCACAATTACTTAGCATTGTCATCTCAATCAAGTGCGGAACTCACTCATTAAATGAAAAATGCCAATTGCAGAGACTGACATGCATTTTTCCCCAAATGAAGTCAAAAAATTAATCCTTTACGTTTCATATTAATTGGTATATTCTTACTTTTTATACATATATTAATAAATCTTATAATTATATACTTTTTTATGGTAAAATATGTCAAATGCTCTTTATAATGATGACTATATTTTAACTTTTTATTAGTGAGTGTTGATCATTAAATTTCTCAACTTTAATGAGAGAGAGGGGTAAAATTGGAAAAAAATATTTTTCAAACTCAAACATGCCAATTAATTTGAAACAAATTTTTTTGACAAATATGACAATTAATATGAAACTGAGAAAGTACTGTTAAAAATTATTCAAAGAAAGCAAAAATTGTTCTAAAACGCAGAGACGTGAATTACGTTAAATGAGTTCGTGAATTGCAATTACTAAATTCGCGATTTGAATAGAGCACTTCACTTTTAAGCTCGGATCTCGCTCTTGCGGGAGCCACTCGAATTGAGTTACCTAACTCAAACTTTCTCAATTTTTTTTGAAATTACTCTTTGAAAACCCAAACGGTCCTTAACATTACAAGTTCTATCTAATTTTCTTATCAGGAAGTCATTTTTCATTTTCACGTAGAATATTATTTTGGATATTTGAAAATGGAAATGATAAACCAAAAAGAAGAATAGCTTTTTCCCAAAGATGAAAAGTGAACATTCTATTATATAATGATAGAATCTCCCATTTATTCAATGGGACTACTTTTAGGGTTTATTTGGATGGGTTTTGACTCGGTTTCGCGGGTCTTGATTTAAAAAAATTGGTTTGGGTGATTTCGATTAAATCTTTGAGACCTCGTTTGGATGAGTTTTAGTTGTTGGGTTTTCTGGTTTGAATAAGTTGAAACCCCATTTGAATTGAATTTGGATGTTGGGGTTTATGGAAAAAAGTAGGTGGTAGATGTTAAATCAATGTTTTTTTTTAGTGAGATTTGGGAGAAAAAGTAGGTTGTAGGTGTCAAATCAATATTTTATAGGTTAGAGTTTGAGTGTGGCTTTCTGAATGAGTTTTTGATGATTTTATGGGTTTGACGAAAATTCATTTGAAATGATTTTAGCTCGATTGCACGAAACCCGCGAGACCGGACCAAAACTCATCCACATACACCGATTAAATCCACCTGAGTAGGTACTAATTTTCCTTCTTTGTTTATTTTCTTTTGTTTGATAAATTCGCTATATTTCATCTTCAGCTGACTACATCTCGTGAGCAACTTTAAATTCCTAATATATCATCACATAAATCACTATATCTGAAAATTTATTCGAAAATCAAATAAATATCAATCAATACGACTATTAAACTAAAGAAATATCCACAATTTCTTTTTAATGAAACAATGTATATATCATCATATCACTATATATAAATTATTCTAGAAGTCATTCAACCACAAAATTAAGTCATAGTAGAGTTTATCAAATATGTCACCTAACAGTCCTTGATTTTAAAATAAAGGACATCCCTTTTAAAAAATAGTTTCAACATACTTCGTGTTATCACAGCCGTTAGGATAACACGAACCCTAAGAAACGGAATCACATTCTCCCCAAACAATACAAAGTCGATGTTACAAATTACTTATTCAGCGTTTCGTCCTAAGGGCGATTAACAAACTTGTGTGCTCCATTACATTGTTCGACCAAAGGAATGATTCTTGAGCATGTGTGATATATTTCATATTTTGTCCAATGGATTAGTTGACAGCTCAAATCAGAGTTGAAAGTTTGTGTGCTTATATCTTGGCCATAGGGTTGAGTTGAGAGTATTTGTGTTGCATAACGAGTTTCGTTTGATAGACCGATTAGTGAGCTTGTGTGATCCATCTCGTAATTCGACCAATGGGTCGGTTAAGTCTATATGCTCTCTTACATATTCTAATTAAAATTCAACATTTACAATTTGAGACCAATTGAGTTGGTCGTATATTGTTCAATTGAGTTGGTCGTATTTTGTTCAATTGTTTCAATGGTTTTTATTAGTCTCACATCTACTTACAACGTTTTTTACTATATTTATATAGTGTCATTGTGATGGCATCGACTTATTAGTAATCGAGATTTAAAGGTACTGTAATCTTGTTTCTGCAACAATTGAAATTGTGTTTACATTTTAGAGGTTTTGTGCAACAACTGAAATTTTTTGGGGGTTTTATTGCAATAAATAGAAAATTCTAGGGTTCGAAATGAAATGTGAATTTGTAAAAATTCTGAGGATTTTATTGCAATAATTATAAAAATTCAGGATGTGAATTTGGAAAATAAAATTTAATCAAAATCATCAAATATGTGCACATAACAAAAAAAATAAACATTTATAAACTATAGGTTATGGAGGGAAATTAGTGTTGGAGGGAATTCCAATGTTTTTCCCCAAAAAATGACCACCACACTTAATCACGTGCATCTCGCATCTCAATTTTGCTTCCAAAATTTAAAATTTTCTCAATTTTATTTGGTAGGTGATATTTTTCGGCGAAAGTAAATAATTCCGACAAAAAATGACTCAAATTGATAATGGTGTAAACAAAAACTATGTCAAATGGCGCGGTGCCACATTAAATGACGAATTTCAAAAGGAGGCCACATTAAAGGACAAAAAATGGAATTTTGCCATATCATTTATTTTCGAATATGTCAAATATGAGAAGTTTTTATCATCACAAATTTGTAACGTGAATGTGATATCAAGTATAATACAATAAAGACAATTATGATGTATATAATCCAAGGGGCGATTTGGACGGGATGTATATGAAATCCCTAGACCAAATCTTTTGCATTGGTTGACAAACAAAAACATAATAAATCATATATTTTTATTTTACAGGAGTTTACTGCCTTTTGAATCGAGTAGGGCATATTAAGTCCTAGTTTTAATCAAATTAATTTGGATCCATTTTTATGTAGATTTCAAATTCTTTTTATTACTCGGCAATTTAAAATGCATTTTTTTTTCTATCTAAATTTTTTTTTACCTATTTAATTCATTAATTTAACCCGTCTATTTCACAAGAATTAGCATCTTTATCACAAGATAGTCGACAATAAAGCAGTTACCGTTGTCGTTGTATAAATCAATTATATGACGAAAAACAATATTTTATTAGTCAACAGAAAATTCATTGTTTCTTCCAAAAAAAAAAAAAAACAGAAATTCATGATAAGAACATTGTCATAACTTGAGCGACATAATACCTGACACGAAGCAATTAAATATACATATGATAGTTGCACTGACGGATGCAATTTTCATAATCTTAAAAAACTTAATTAAATCTCGTTTTCAACCGAATCTATGATAGCAACTAAACCACACATTATCAACCGTTGGTCAAGAATTTTAAATGGCCAAAGCATTCCATACACATATCATGTGCAAGTGTTGAACATTCATAGACCATAGTACAAATATTAATTCGAAAATATTTCATCACTCCCAAATATCGATCAATACAAATATTAGACTAGATAAATATCAATAATATTTATAAAAATATTATTTATCTGAAATGAAATGTGAATTTGTAAAAATTTTGAGGATTTTATTTCAATAATTATAAAATTTCAAGATGTGAATTTGAAAATTAAAATTTAATCAAAATCATCAAACATGTACACACAACAAAAATGAACGCTTATAAATGATAGGTTATGGAGGGAAATTAGTGTTGGGGGGAATTCCAATGCTTTTACCAAGAAAATGATCACCAGACTTGGTCACATGCATCTCTGTTGAAATATGAGATATTTGCCTAAATTTCTAGAAAGTTCTACATGTATCAAGAAATTGGTGGTGAAATGGTAGACACGCAAGAATCATGATATCACATGTAGATTCAAAACAAACATATGTTAGAAGAATATAGAATAATATCTAATGTTTCTAGGAAATCTAAGATAGGAATTAATAATCTAGAAATAGTGAATATCCTAGATAGTCTAGAAAATTCTATAGACAACTATAAATAAGAATGTATTACTCAAATGTGATGAATGAAAAAGAAATGTGATGAATGAAAAAGAAAGCAATTGAATGGAAAAAAAAGAATTCTCTCCAAAAATCATTATTCTCCAACTAATTAACTAAAAATAATTAACAAACAAAAAATCAAGTTGATATCAAATTTACAATTGATTCAATCTCAAAAACCCAACAAGTGGTATGTAGAGCTCATTGATCTTAAGGGATTGAGTTCGAAAAAAATGTGTTCATCAAATATAGCACTTTCTAAACCACCGATTTTCAACGATGAAGACTATGACTATTGGGCGGTAAGAATGAAGGCTTTTCTTGTAGCAAATGAGTTATGAGAAACTGTTGAAAACGGTTATGAAAAATCGAAAGATGAAGGTACTCTTACTGCACCTCAACAAAAGAAGAATAAATATGAGTATACAAAGAACATGAAGGCTCTTGCATTCCTCCATGCCACTATAACTCAAGAAATCTTTATTAGCATAATCGGTGCAACTACTGCTAAAGAAGCATGAGAAATCCTCAGAGAAGAATATCAAGGTAAGGAGAGAATCAAAGCAATCAAGTTTCTAACTTTACGAATGGAGTTCGAAAATTTACGAATGTAGGAAGGTGAGTCCATCAAAGACTACTCCTCTAGAGTTAAAGAAATAGTTAGCAAAATAAAATTACATGGAGAAAAAATGGAAGACAAGAGGATAAGAGGATAGTAGAGAAAATACTTATAACTCTTCCTGAAAAATTAGAATAAGTTGTTGCTGTCATTCAAGAGTCTAAAGAGTTCACTAAACTCTCTGTTAATAAGCTAGTGGGTTCTCTTCAAGCACACGAACAAAGAATGAACAAGAAGGTGGAAAATCCAACCGAATAGGCCTTTCAATCAAGGCACATAAGCAAATCATACGCTACGAAAGAAGAAAATAATTTTGTCAATAAAAGGCCTATCAACGGTCAAGGAGGAGACAAAATAAACAATTTTTCATTAGGTGGTGTGTGCAATAAGACAAATCATGGATTGTTGGAAGAAGAAGACATGTGAGTTTTGTGGTAAGTTTGAGTATATTGCGAAAATATGTAGGCTCAAACAAGAATACGAAAACAAAAAAATACACAAACATGAAGCTAATTTTAGCGAGGACAAGGAGGAGTTAGAAGGAGAACACCTTTTCATGGCTTGTCAACCTTCATCAAACGACAAGCACGTTTGGTACATTGACAGCGGTCATACGAGTCATATGGCCAAACATGTGGAGATGTTTCAAGAGTTGGACACTACGGTTAAAGTTCCAATTAAAATGGAAAATGGAGTTGTCCTCGAGTCCGAAGGAAAGGGAACCGTTGCCATCCAAACAAAATCAGGTACTAAACTCATCCAAAATGTTCTTTTAGTACCTAAACTTGATCAAAATATATTGAGTGTGGCACAAATGATGGAAAAATGGGTATTCTATAACTTTTAAAAATGATTCGTGCTCTATAATTGACAAAAAGGAAAGAGAAATTGCTAAAACAATAGCTTCCCATTAAGAATGCATGAATCACCATTAAGAGCATTAAGAGCTAAAGTTGATGACACAAATTTACTAGAAAAACAAATGGATGGTGCTAATGGTTGCACCTTTAAAATTGCAACTGGGAATTTGGGCGAAAATATTGGTACAAGTAACCTAGAAACACCAATAACGCCTGAACATAAGACAAAGAAGGGCCAGAAAAAATCCATCAATAAAGGAAAAGAAATGACGGAAGATTCTTTTGGGAGCAAATCTCCAAAAAAATTCAGATCCATTACGAATATTAATGAAAGCTGTCAAATGGCATTTACAGAGCCAAGCAATTGCGATGAAACTTCTCAATACAAGAAATAGAGAGCTGCAATGAAGGGGGAGACAAAAATGACACGTACAAGGCAATCATGGAAGTTGGTGAAAAATCCTAAAGACAAAAAGGTGATTGGTGCAAAGAGGATTCATAATAAGGTAAATCGAAATGACACAATCAACAAACATAAAGACTAAGCTGATTGCAAAAAGACATACACAAGAAGCGAGAGTTGTCTACAACAAGTCATTTGCACTTATGACACATTATAGTACAATCAACCTCTTCCAAAATTCAAATTTCAGATACATTGATAGGTGCTTGGAGTATCAGACAAAAATCTCAAGGAGGAGTGTTGAAATGTGAGATATTTGCCTAAGTTTCTAGAAAGTTCTACATGTATAAAAAAATATCATGATATCTCATGTAGATTCAAAACAAGCATATGTTAGAGGAATCTAGAATAATATCTAATGTTCCAAGGGAATCTAAGATAGGAATGAATAATCTAGAAATAGTAAATATCCTAGATAGTCTAGAAAATTCTATAGACAAGTATAAATATTACTCAAATGTGATGAAAGAAAAAGAAAGCAATTGAATGAAAAAAAAAAGAATTCTCTCCAAAAATCATTCTCCTCCAACTAACTAAAAAAATGAACAAACAAAAAATCAAGTTGATATCAAATTTACAATTGATTCAACCTCAAAAACCCAACAATCTCACATCTCAATTTTGTATCCAAAATTTTCAATTTTCAATTTTATCTGTTAGCTGATATTTTTCGGTGAAATTAAAGAATTCCAACAAAAAATTACTTAAATTAACAATGATGTAAACATAAATGATGTGAAATGACATGGGGCTACATTAAATGACGAATTTCAAAAGGAGGCCACATTAAAGGACAAAAAATGGAATTTGCCATATCATTTATCTTCGAATTTGTCAAATACGAGAAATTTTTATCATCACGAATTTGTAACGTGAATGTGATACAAAGTATGATACTCTAAAGACAATTATGTTGATGTGTATATAAGTGGCGATTTGGATGGGTCGATTTGCACTGGATGTATTTGAAATCTCTTAGACCAAATCCTTTGCATTTGTTGACAAAAATAATAATGAAATCCTAGACTTTTTTTTTTTAATCTATTTTTAAGTAGATTTCAAGTTCTTGCTATTACTCAATAATTTGGGGTAAATACAAGACACTCCCCTGTGTTATGCTAAAACTGCAAGAAATCACCCTGTGAGATTTTTAATGCGCCAAACTTCCTTGTGTTTTCAAAAATCCTGCAAAAATCACCCAATTTGTAAAAAATAGGTCGTTTTGGATCGACATATTTCAAGAAATAATTTATAAAACACTTCAAGTGGTATATTTTTAAAATGATTTCTTGAAAAATGCAAATAAAAAAGACCTATGTTTTACAAATTGGGTGTTTTTTGCAGGCTTTCTGAAAACACAAGGAAGTGTGGCGCAATAAAAATTTCACAGGGTAGTTTCTTACAGATTTAGTATAACATGGGGGAGTATTTTGCATTTACCCCCAATAATTTGAAATGCATTATTTTTATTTAACTAAATTTTTTTCACTTATTTAATTTATTAATATAATTAACCGGTCTTTTTCACAAGAGTTAGCAGCTTTATCACAAGAAAGTCGACAATAAAGCAGTTAGAATTGTCGTTGTACTTGTATAAATCAATTAATGACCAAAAACAATATTTAATTAGTCAACAGAAATAATTCATGATTTCTTCCAAGAGAAAAACAGAAATTCATGATAAGAACTGTGTCATGACTAATACCTTCATTTAAGTTGGTGCTCCCACATAACATTGCCCTCTACACGAAGCAATTAAATATACATATGTTTGTTACACACTGACCGATGCCATTTTCATAATCTTAAAAAACTTAAATCTCGTTTTCAACCGAATCTATGATAGCAACTAAATTAAACCACACATTTTCAACCTTTCGTCAAGAATTTTACACGGCCAAAGCGTTCCATACACATATCATGTACAAGTGTTGAACATTCATAGTACAAATATTAATTCGATAATATTTCATCAAGACAAATATTAAATTAGATAAATATCCATAATTTTTTTTTAAACAATATATACATCATCATATTAAATATTAAAATAAAGAAATATCCACATTTTTTTTAAATGAAACAATGTATATATCAGCATATCAATCACTATATTATGAAACCCAAGATCCACATAAGAGATGGGGGTAAATTAGATAATAAAACTTTTTCGCAAAGTGTTCCAATAATAACTAGTTATAGTTTATCGTTCCAATAACTTTAATTACAGTGTTTTAGTGAGTTTAAAAATCAAGTTAGTTGTTCCAACATGCTTGAGTGTAATGTTCCAAAAGGGTAAAAGTGCGTAAAGTAAATGAAGTAAGGAACAAGATCACCATTTTATAGAGGTTCGCGCCCGAAATGCCTACTTCCTCTTTTCCAACATCCCTAGTAAATTCATTAGTGGCTTGCAAGAGGAACCTTCACCACACAAGATTAGAAGTTACAAACTTTCTCTCGATTTTATCGAGCTTGCTAGGAACCAATATTATCACTCTAGAACCCCCATCATATCGCACTACACACTTGCTTGCTAGAACTCTTGTCCTATAACACTAAAATCGAGCTTGCTAGGAACCTATCCTATCGCTCAACAACCGAGCTTACAAGTAACAAATACTTTTGCTCAATGATAAAAGAGTATTTTCTACCAAGATAAAATAAACTGCTCAACGAATTAATAGAATTGATAAACTATGTAGATAACGTGAATTCTTTTTACCTCTCAAAAAGGATTTGCAAGAGTATATAAGTTCAAAAAATCGATTTTGTTTTTCAAATAGATTTTCTCAAGTGAAAGCACAAAACTTAAGAGTAATTTTCTCAAGTAAAAGCTCAGATTTTTTCTCGCAAAAATGGCGTATATAAATCGATAATGAAGAGCTCTTATAATAGGTGAAAATTCCGGATCCAATATGGGTAAGATTTCAAGACAAAATTCTTTTTTTTTAATTGAAAATAATTATGTCACAATTTAAAATGATGTGATCCGATTTTCGTATTAAAGTGACAAAAATTGTTTTGAACCAAGTTCATTGAATAAGGCCACAATTAAGAACAATTGAATTTTTTTCTTTCCATTAACACACGGCAGAATATTTAATGGCCTTTGAAAATTTCTTTCCTTTAAACAATGATTTGCGGCTAAGATATTTTTAAAAAAACTTTCCTATATAAAAAGATTTCCTTTAATTCATTTCTTTAGCCGAGAATATGGTCACAAGAAATGTAAGATAAAAAAGGTAAGATAAAAGTAGTATTTTATTACATGAATTAGTTATGATCAAGAGTGTAATTTTTGTCTTATAAGAAAAACTTCAAATATTTCTTTACCTGTGAAAATCGATTTATGGGAATTAGGAAATATTTCAAATTATCTTCCAAAAAGTGTAGGGCTGGTTTTTAAGCTTCAAAATATTTTGGGCCAATTTTGAAAAATGATTTAAAGGCTTAGTTTGAAAATATTGGGCCAAGATAATTTAATTAAAGACCTTGCTCTTAAAAGTTTGAGAGATTCGATATTTATGCGGCCTCAATTTACTTGTGTCGAAAATTGGGACCTTCCAAGCATACGTGGGCCTTGAAACTATTCTTTGACATGACATTTCTTCAAGGATGAGCTTGATAATTCTCCATTGGCCTTCGTTTCTTTATTGAGCATATTCTAGTGAAATCTTTACTGAACCTTTTAATTTTGATTGATAAATTTCTCATAAACGAGCATTTCTTCAAATAATGAGCTTCTCAATAATTATTGTTAATTTTAGACTCAAGAAAAAAGCTCAAATATCAAGTTGTTTGTTAATCATTAATCCATTGGATAACATATTAGAAATATATAAATTATTCTAGAAGTCATTCATCCACAAAATTAATTCATAGAGTTTACCAAATATGTCACCTACAAGTCCTTGCTTTTAAAATAAAGTACAACCATTCTATATAATGATTTTAACATACTTCGTGTAATAACAACCGTTAGGATAACAATAACCCTAAGAAACGGAACCACATTGTCCTAAAGTTATTGACAGTGTTGAGTTGAGAGTTGAAAGTTTGTGAGCTTATATCTTGCCCATAGGGTTGAGTTGAGAGTATGTGTGTTGCATAACGAGTTTCTTATTTATTGACAGTGTTTTTTACTATATTTATATAGTGTCACGTCGACTTTTAGTAATCGTGTTTAAAATTTTGTAATTGTGTTTTATGCAACAACTAAAATACATTTTAAAGGTTTAGTGCAACAATTGAAATTTTTTGGGGGTTTTATTGCAATCAGTAAAATTCTAGGATTCAAAATGAAATGTTAATCTGTAAATATTTTGAGGGTTTTATTGCAATAATTATAAAATTACAGGACGTAATTTGCAAAATATAATTTAATCAAAATAATCAAACATGTACACATAACAAAAATAAACGTTTGTAGATGATAGTTTATGGAGGGAATTCCATGTTTTCCCCAAAAAAATGACCATCAGACTTGGTCACATGCATCTCACATCTCAATTTTGCCTCCAAAATTTGAAAATTCTCAATTTTTATTGTGAGGTAATATTTTTCGGCGAAATTAAAGAATTCCGACCAAAAAAGACTAAAGTTGACTATGGCGTAAACATAAATGATGTAAAATGGCTGGGTGCCACATTAAAAGGAAATTTTTTCAATGAGGTCACATTAGAGGACAAAAAAATGAAATTTTGTCATCATTTATTTTCGTATTTGTAAAATACGAGAAGTTTTATCCTAACAAATGTGTAACGTGAATGTGATATCAAGTATGATACAATAAAGACAATTAAGTTGATGTATATATAATAAGGGGTGTTTTGATGGGGCGATTTAGATTGGATGAATTTGAAATCTCAAGCCCAATTTTTTTGCATCGGTTAAAAAAATAATAATGAAATTCTAGTTATTCTTTTTTCACAAGGGTTTACTGCATTTCAAGCCAAGTAGGGCATATTAAATCCTAGTTTTAATCAAATGGATTTGAGTCAACTTTTATTTAGATTTCAAATTATTTCTCTTACTCAGTCATTTGAAACCATTTTTTTTTGGTCTATCTAAGTATTTTTTTCACCTATTTAATTAATTAGTTTAATATAATCTTTACTAGTTTAAACCGTCTTTTTCACAAGGGTTAGCAACTTTATCACAAGAAAATCACCAATAAAGCAGCTACTATTGTTGTTGTATAAATCAATTACAAGACCAAAAAGAATGTTTTACTAGTCAACAGAAAATCATGATAAGAACTTTAATTATCATGACTTAAGCGACTAATACCCAGTGTTTTTAAAATCGGACCGGTCATTGAACCGGAAGTCCTACTGGTTACTGGTTCGATCGGTTAGATCGGGTCAACCACTGATTCGATCGGTAAAACCGGTGTGACTTTATAATAATTATGTAATATTTATATATATATATATATATATATATATATATATATATATATATATATATATATATATATATATATATATATATATATATATATTTAGATTATCTAAAATACAATTATAATTCAAGAAATTATCATTCTTTGCAATTATAAATTTTTATTGTTTCATGCAAATAATCAAAATGTTTTAAAAATTAAGATTAATATAAAAAATATAAATGTCAGGTATCCCTCAAAGATACATACATTCAAAACAAGACAACTAAATTAAAATTTCATCTCATTTTTAAAGTTTTGGCTTGTTCATTTGGGTGTTATTGTTGTAAGTTGATGTTTATATGGTAATTGATTTGCATAATTTCATACACAAAATAATATTATTTACAATGATGAGAAAATGGTTATGTACTTCTTTATATAAAAGAAAATGTATTATTGCATTGATTGTTAAAACACTAAAATAATGAATATTATTTCAATTAAAGTATAGACTTGCAATTCTATTAAATGTTAAACAAGAGTCCAAATAAATAACAATAACAAAAAAATCTCTAAATTTAAAAAAAAAAAAACAATTAAGTGAACCACTGGTTCACTGGTTTTACTGATTTTGGAGCTGGTTTTACCGGTTCGAACTGGTTAATTAGGAGACTGGTTTTTAGGGATGAACCGGACCAAATTGAGGACCGATTATGCGGTTAAACCGGTTCAACCGGCCGGTCCGATCCGGTTTTCAAAACACTGCTAATATCTGCAATGTTTCCAGCACCCTCTCTATGACGGCATCTAGACCGTCATAGACGAAGGTAGAATTGTAGATAACGTAGTGATTTTGAATTTTTGTCGTAAACTATATTACTTAGTTAATCTATAATTTTTTATTCTTTTAGAATGTAGTTCCATTAAAGTGGTTGTTTACGTGTCAAGATGTGGTGAATTTTAACATGAACAATCATACAAAATTGCAGAATTCGTCTATTCTAAATTTTGATTTTCCGTCCCAAACTATATTTATACGTCGAATTTCGTCTCACAATTTGTCATTTTGCATGAAATTAGTCCATTAGGTCATCTCCAACCGAGGGTCTTGCCCAATTGCCAATTACCTTGTCCTCTTGTCTTACCCTCATGCCTTTTCGACCCACTTAAAAAACTCCTCTTCAACCGAAAGGCAATCAACATCCATTAATTTAATAAATCTCATTTATTTAGATTTATATTTGTCCAATTATATATGAAATTGTTCAACAAATATCATTTATTTAATTCATGAAACTAAAAAAAAAAAAAAAAATAGCACCCGAGCCCCGGCAACCCCTGCTAGCTCCCGGCAGGGCCAGCAGGGGCGTTTAACATTTCATTTTGCCAGTTTCATTAATTCTCACCGGTTTTATATTTTTTTATCGATCTCCCTATTTTTATCTGTTATAACATGTTTTAATTATTTTTCTCGTTTTTCATCGTTTCTTTTGTTTTTCCAGTTTAAAGTTTTTTTTATTGGTTTCACCTTTTAACTGATTTTACTCATTTTCACCAGTTTAATTCATTTTCACCTATTTTACACATTTTTTCACTGATTACACATGTTTGTTCGCCATTTTCATTTGCATTTTAATCGATTTCACATGTTTTCACCGTCTTTAACTATTTCTCACCGATTTTATCATTTTTCATTGATTTGACACTTTCATCAATTTCATTTGTATTTTCACGAGTTTCATCCAAATTTTCATCGATTTCAAGTGAACTTATCAATTTCCAGGAAACTTTATTTTACTGGTTTCACCCCCTTTTTTTAATTAACCAACTTCACTTGTGTTCACCAATTTCACCTTAATTTTCATCAATTCACATGTTTTTACCGATTTCATAGACTTTTTTTTTATTTCCAACGCTTTTACCCGTTTGATTATCGATTTTACCCTGATTTTGATTTCAAATGCTTTTATCGATTTCATGGATTTTTTTATCAGTTTCACTATTTTTCACTGATTTTAAACATATTTTCACAGATTTCACCCATTCTCCATAAAATAATTTCATGAAAGCTTGAGGTTATGCATGTCATGATATTCTCAGACATTGTTTATATTTTTACTTCTTTAGACAAAAAAAAATTACGTAAGTGCCAAAATCTAAAAAGAAAAATTATTTTGGGTACATTATGAATAACCCCTGAGGTAAGGCATAATTACGAAAATTTTCCTCATGTATTTGGTATTACAAAAATCCCCCTCATGTTTATCATCTTCTTACAGTTAACCCCTTCTTCCTAGAATATTCCAATTTTGCCCTTGAATGTTATTTATAATGTTTGTAATATCTTATAAATGTTAATACTTGGGTATAAATTAGAAAAGTGATAATTATATATTTACTATCAAAATAGTTTAAAATTTATAATTGCCCATAAGTTTTAATAAATATTGCAAAAAAAAAAAAAAAGCATTTACATATATATTCCAACCGAGTTGAAGTCGGTTGGAAATGCGGTTGGAAAACTATTCGGTTGGAATTTCAGTTGCAAACTCATTACCAACGGAGGTTTTTCCAACCGGTGTCTTCGGTTGCAAAATCGGTTGGAAATTCAAGTTTCCAACCGATTTTGACCCATTTTCGGTTGGACTGTCGGTTGGATTTTTAGTTTTTTTTAGTAGTGATATTCATTAGCAATTTAAATTGTGAAATAATACTATACTAAATAGAATTTTATAATAATATTTTATAATTATGAACAAATTGTTTAAGAATTTAGTTAAATGATTTATTTTTTAAATTAGAAAATTTAATAATAATATATTGTATTATAAATAAGATATTTTTAATAAAGTTTATATTATACTATAAATTGCAATATTTATTGAAATTTATGGACAATTATAATTATATCAATTATTTTGGTAGTAATTTATGCCAACGGTTGCCTTCTCTTAATTTCTCAAATTGAAGCACAATTATTGTCAAATTAATGATCATTTAAATTTCAAAAACCATAGTAATTAAATTTGACATTGTCAACAGAGAAACTCTAGAATGTAACTGGTTTTTCCTTGATAAGGTTTTCTATTATATATATCCTCTAGCAATAAAAATGGCATACGTTTCAATTTTCCACCATTGAGTTAAAAAGACATTATTTGAAACTGCTCGAAAATTAGTCAATTCATGAGTAGTAGGTATATTTTTGTATATTCAAATTTCAAATAATTACACTTTTTCGTACTATAAATTATTCTACTTCAAGGTTACGTTATTATTATTAAATTTTAAGAACTTAACACATTTCATAACATGCTTTAATGAGCATTTACACATTCGGTATTTTCGCCCAGTGATTGACGTAATCGCGATGGACTAGTCATTAACTCCCAAAATTGGAGAGAAAATAGATGGAGATATACATAATTGGTCTCATATATTAAAGCTCGCTGGCAAGTTTGTCCTACATGTATTTGGACCAGTAAATTTACCCCATAATTCACAAGTTTAAAGCAATTTCAGTTTTATCCAATCTCTTATAATCTGGAAAATCATTCCAAAAGTCTTTATCAAATCAAAGCTTTATCAATCTTAATCAAAGTTTATAACACTGCCATCTGTGTGCTTCAAAGCCCTTATTAAGTCAAGCTTCATCAATCTTAATCAAATCAAAGTTTATACCACTTCCATGTGTTGGTGTCTAATAGTTGTGGTTGGAATAAATTCGGAGAACTCTTCAACAAAACACGAAGTAGAAAATAATAATTAAGACTGAGGTTGCGGATACGATCTCTTTAAGACAATATTTTAAGGATGTCTACGGTGCACATAGTCGATCCTTTGTAATTTTCCAAAATATATGTCTTGTCTAATTATATTTTATTTATATTACTTTACAACTAGAATTAGGACATATTTTCTTAAAAAATTTAAATTATTCACACTTAATAAGTATAGAATAATGTCTTATCGTCAAAGGCCTACTTAGCATAATGTCCATTCATAATTTTGGATCTAAGGGCATCTCCTATGTATAAAGGTGTGGCTGGATTTGGATCTAGGGGATGAAAATATGAACTAAAATGTAGAAAGGGGAAAAAAAGGCAATTGCCCCTTCAATCCACCAAAATCAATTAAAAGGGGTGAGGCAAGCTGGTGGTGGCTTGCCTCACCCCTCTCGATCTGTTACTCCCAGCCAGCAGGTGGCCGACACTTGTCGGCCACCTGTTCACTCTCTTTAAATTTTTTTTTGTTTTTTTGTTTTTATTTATTTTATTTAATAAAAAATCCTTTTAATTAAAAAAAAAATTAAAATACCTTATTTAATAAAATGTAACTCTTATTTAATTTGTGTACTACTTTTAAAAAGCTAATTTTAGTATAAAATGTAACTTTTATTTAATAAAATCAAATTTAATGTAACTATTATGTTGGAAAAATATATGTCAATATTAAATTATTTTTATTATTTTCAAATCATGTCAATCAAGTATTTAATTGTTGTATTATTGTGCACCAATTTTAAAATTCCTTTAAAAGTGAGAGTGGGGAAATTGAGAATTTTAATTAAATGGAATTGATAGATTGATACATTTTAGATGACTTATGAAAATGAAAGGGGAAGCTGGACTTGCATTCTGAGGGGAAGCTGAATTGAGTGAGGGGAAGCTGAATTGAGTGAGGGGAAGCTGAATTTTTTTTTGTTTTTTTGTTTTTATTTATTTTATTTAATAAAAAATCCTTTTAATTAAAAAAAAAATTAAAATACCTTATTTAATAAAATGTAACTCTTATTTAATTTGTGTACTACTTTTAAAAAGCTAATTTTAGTATAAAATGTAACTTTTATTTAATAAAATCAAATTTAATGTAACTATTATGTTGGAAAAATATATGTCAATATTAAATTATTTTTATTATTTTCAAATCATGTCAATCAAGTATTTAATTGTTGTATTATTGTGCACCAATTTTAAAATTCCTTTAAAAGTGAGAGTGGGGAAATTGAGAATTTTAATTAAATGGAATTGATAGATTGATACATTTTAGATGACTTATGAAAATGAAAGGGGAAGCTGGACTTGCATTCTGAGGGGAAGCTGAATTGAGTGAGGGGAAGCTGGACTTAGGCTGAGGGATACATAGGAGATGGCCTAAACTCAATACTTGGATTCAAGCTTGTAGCAAAGTTAAAAATAATTAACTTGCTTCGAGGAAAACCACATCAATTAGATTGGACAATTGAGATGCTACCAAAATCTTCGGCTGACTATATATCTTGTGAGCAACTTTAAATTCCTAATATATCACCACATAAATCACTATATTTGAAAATTAAATAAATATCGATCAAGACGACTATTAAACTAAAGAAATATCCACAATTTCTTTTTAATGAAACAATGTATATATCATCGTATCAATCACTATATATAAATTATTCTAGAAGTCATTCAACCGCAAAATTAAATCGTAGAGTTTACCAAATATGTCACCTAGCCGTCCTTGATTTTAAAATATAGCACATCCATTTTATAAAATTATTTCAACATACTTTGCGTTATTACAACCGTTAGGATAACACGAACCCTTTGAATCGGAATCACATTATTCTCAAACAATACAAAGTCGATGTTACGAATTCACTTATTCAGCGTTTCGTCCTAAGGGCGATTAACAAACTTGTGTGCTCACATTGTTCGACCGAAGGAATGATTCTTGAGCATGTGTGCTTAATTCATATTATAATAACTTATGTTTTACCTCACAAATCACGATTATAATAAGTTAAACTCTATTACCAATAAGTCGATGACATCAAAATGACACTATATAAATATAGTAAAAACGTTGTGAGTAGATGTGAAACCAGTTGTGAAAAACGTTGTAAGTAGATGTGAGACCAATTGTGATGGTTGAGTTTGTATAGTGTCATTGTGATGGCATCAACTTATTAGTAATCGAGATTTAAAGGTATTGTAATCGTGTTTCTGCCACAATTGAAGTTGTGTTTACATTTTAGAGGTTTTATGCAAGAATTGGAAATTTTTAGGGGTTTTATTGCATTAAATAGAAAATTCAAGGGTTCGAAACAAAATGTGAATTTGAAAAAATTCTGAGGATTTTATTGCAATAGTTATAAAATTTCAGGATTTAAATTGGAAAATAAAATTTAATCAAATTCATCAAACATGTGCACATAACTAAAAATAAACATTTATAAACTATAGGTTATGGAGGGAAATTAGTGTTGGATGGAATTCCAATGTTTTTCCCCAAAAAATGACCACCAGACTTGTTCCAAAAGGTGAAATCGTTCATCCCGGGCGCCCCTCACCTCCCTGTCCGACGGGATTGTGAGAGGAGGTAAATCATGGTGACTCAACCGGCAACAGAGGCTGGGACCAGTACTCACTGCGCACAAGGAGCCCCCCTCATTTTTTGAGAGATTGCTCCCACACTGCCGCTGGTGAGGTTCGATCCTTGGTCACTTGTTCCAACTTCCCCCTCTGAGACCGGTTGAGCTGCCCATGCGGACAATGACCACCAGACTTGATCACACGCATCTCGCATCTCAATTTTGCTTCCAAAATTTGAAAATTCTCAATTTTATTTGGTAGGTGATATTTTTCGACGAAATTAAATAATTCCGACAAAAAAATGACTCAAATTGACAATGATGTAAACGTAAATGATGTAAAATGGCGGGGTGCCACATTAAATGATGAATTTCAAAAGGAGGCCACATTAAAGGACAAAAATGAAATTTTGCCATATCATTTATTTTCGAATTTGTCAAATACGAGAAATTTTTATCATCACGAATTTGTAACGTAAATGTGATACCAAGTATGATACAATAAAGACAACTATATTGATGTATAGGCGATTTGGACTGAATGTATTTAAAATCTCTAGACCAAATCTTTTGCATTGGTTGACAAAAAAAATAATAAAATCCTAATTTTTTTTACAAGGGTTTATTGCCTTTAAGTCGAGTAGGTCATAATAAATCCTAGTTTTAATCAAATTAATTTGAGTCCATTTTTAAATATATTTTAAATTCCTTTTATTACTCGGTAATTTGAAATGTAATTTTTTTATCTATTTAAACTTTTTTTACCTATTTAATTCATTAGTTTAATCCGTCTTTTTCACAAGAATTAGCATCTTTATCACAAGATAGTCGACAATAAAGCAGTTACCGTTGTCGTTGTATAAATCAATTATATGACAAAAAACAATATTTTATTAGTAAACAGAAAATTCATTGTTTCTTCCAAAAAAAAAAAAAACAGAAATTCAAGATAAGAACTTTGTCATAACTTGAGCGACATAATACCTGCAATGTTATTCTTCATTTAAGTTGGTGTTGCCACATAACATTGCCCTTGACACCTAGCAATTAAATATACATATGTTTGTAACACTGACAGATGCAATTTTCAAAATCTTAGAAAACTTTATTAAATCTCGTTTTCAATCGAATCTATGATACCAACTAAACCACACATTTTCAACCTTTGGTCAATAATTTCAAACGGCCAAAGCGTTCCATACACATATCATGTGCAACTGTTGAACATTCATAGTACATGATATTAATTCGAAAATATTTCATCACTCCCAAATATCGATCAAGATAAATATCAATAATATTTTTTAGTGAAACAATATATTCATCACTATATTAAATATTAAACTAAAGAGTATCCACATTTTTTTCTTCTAATGAAACAATTTATATTCTTTTTGATCTACTAGACTTTGTATTTACAGCTCGGACCGAAGAGTGCAAATGGTATAGGTCCTCCCCAGTGTGGTGTCTCTAGTAGGATTCGAACTTGAGTCTCGCCTCTGTGGGTCGCAAGTCACTACCACTTGGCCCAACCACCTTGGGTATGAAACAATGTATATATCATCATATCAATCACTATATTATGATACACAAGATCTACTTAAGAAATGGGATGAATTAGGTAATAAAACTTTTTGCGAAGTGTTCAGTTCATTTCAATAATAACTAGTTATAAGTTCTAGAAAAAATTGGTTTATCGTTTCAATAACTTTAAGTACAATGTTTTAGTGAGTTTAAAAATCAAGTTATTTGTTACGACATGCTTAAGTGTAATGTTCCAGAAGAGTAAAAGTGCATAAATTAAAGTAAATAAAGTAAGGAACAAGATCACCATTTTATGACCTACTTTCTCTTTTTCAACACCCCTGGTAAATTCACTAATGGGTTGCAGGCCGACTCTTCGCCACACGAGATTACAAGTTACAATCTTTCTCTCGATTTTATCGAGCTTGCTAGGAACCATTTTTATCGCTCTCAAATAGTGCTTGTTAGAACCCCCGTCCTATCGCACTACACACATGCTTGCTAGAACCCTTGTCCTATAGCACTTAAATCGAGCTTGCTAGGAATATATCATATCGCTCAACATTCGAACTTACAAGTAACAAATACTTTTGCTCAATAATAAAGAGTATATTCTACCTAGATATAAAAACTGTTGTATATAAGTTAAAAAAATCGATTTTGTTTTTCAAATAGATTTTCAAGTGAAAGCACAAAAACATAAGAGTAATTTTCCAAGTTAAAGCTCAGATTTTTTCTCGCAAAAATGGCGTATATATAAATCGATAATGAAGAGCTCTTATGATAGGTGAAAATTCCGGATCCAATATGGGTAAGATTTCAAGACAAAATTCTTTTTTTTTAATTGAAAATAATTATGTCACAATTTAAAAAGACGTGATCTGATTTTCTTATTAAAGTGACAAAAATTGTTTTGAACCAAGTTCATTGAATAAGGCCACAATTAAGAACAATTGAATTTTTTTCTTTCCTTTAACAAATGAAACGGCAGAATATTAATGGCCTTTGAAAATTTCTTTCCTTTAAACATTGATTTGCGGCTAAGATATTTTGAAAATAACTTTCCTATATAAAAAGATTTCCTTTAATTCATTTCTTTAGCCGAGAATATGGTCACAAGAAAGGTAAGATAAACGTAGTATTTTATTACATGAATTAGTCATGACCAAGAGTGTAATTTTTGTCTTATAAAAAAAATTTCCTATATTTCTTCACCTGTGAAAATCGATTTATGGGAATTAGGAAAGATTTCAAATTATCTTCCAAAAAGTGTAGAGCTGGTTTTTAAGCTTCAAAATATTTTGGCCAATTTTCAAAAATGATTTAAAGGCTAAGTTTGAAAATATTGGGCCAAGAAAATTTAATTAAAGACATTGCTCTTAAAAGTTTGAGACATTCGATATCTATTCAACCTTAATTTTCTTGTGTCGAAAATTGAGACCTTCATTTCAATAACTAGTTAAAACTTCCACTAAAAATTAGTTTATCGTTCCAATAACTTTTAAGTACAATGTTCAGTGAGTTAAAATATCAACTTAGTGGTAGCGACATGAAAATGAAATAAATCTCACATCAATTGTCGTGTCGTCGAATACCAGGTTTGATTCATCCAATTTCATCTTTTTAATCTTGCAATTAAATACTTTTAATAATCGGATTTTGGTGAAGATTTTGTAGGGTTAAGTGATTGGGTAACGTGCGAAGTTTTTACCTTTGAGCTAGTTAGGGATTGGAATATATTTGATAGGGATTGAGAAGAAAAAAAGATTATGTTCCATTATTTTGAAATTAATCTTTGCTTGAGATTTTGACTGAGGTTTATATATTTCTAGTTAATATTTAATGGATTCTCTAATTATACGAAGTAAATAATTAGGTATTTTTGTAGGTTTGAGAATAAACAGTGTGAAAACTATAAAATTGCTTCGGCGCTTAGACTTGAGCTAAATGTTCTGCTATAGCTAATTTGAATTTGATGTAATGTTGTATGATTTTCCTATCGCTAAATGTTCTTCTATAGTTTGAACATCATCTTTCATTCGATAAATTTAAACTATGTTTGAGCTCAACACGATAAGTTAAAAATTGATAAAAATGCATGTAAAATATCAAACTACTTGATAGTCGGCTCGAGCTTGTTTGATAAATGCTCGTTTGAGCTCGGCTCGTTTAACAATCAAACCAAGCTCAAACACATAATATCAAGGTCAATACAATTAAAATCAATCATAAACAGTGTGTCGTTCGACCCTACTCGACTTGATAACACCCCTAATTTGAATAGAGGTAGGCGAATTAAACACTAGAGGTATTCCTATTTTTTTATACTTTTAATTTGGATATCTCGAAAAAATATCTTTATTCTCTTAATTTGTAAAATATTATTAATACTTTTTAATTTAGTCATATTAAAAAGTAATAAGGTAACGTATTTAATTCAACAAAATAACAAAGTAATACGGTAACGTAATTAATTCAAGATCACCTTTTTTTGCAAAAAGTAAAAATCTTCTTAACAATATTTCTTTTTTTCACACTATTATTCCATGTTAGTGGAAGCAAAATATTTTATGAAAAGTAGAATAAAATATGGATATAAAATTATTAGAGTTGATTGAATAAGACGGCATTAGTGCAAGAAAATCACAATTACTTAGCATTGTCATCTCAATCAATTGCGGAACTCACTCATTAAATGAAAGATGCCAACTGCAGAGACTGACATGCATTTTTTCCCAGATGAAGTAAAAAAATTAATCATTCTGTTTCATATTAATTGGAATATTCTTACTTTTTATACATATTAATAAATTTTATAATTATACACTTTTTTATGGTAAAATATCTTGAATGCCCTTTATAATGATGATTATATTTTAATTTTTTATTAGTGAGTGTTGATCATTAAATTTCTCAACTTTAATGAGAGAGAGGGGCAAAATTGGAAAAAAATATTTTGAAAACCTAAACATGCCAATTAATTTGAAATAAAAAAATTTGACAAATGTGACAATTAATATGAAATCAAGAAAGTACTGTTTAAATTATTCAAAGAAAGCAAAAATTATTCTAAAACGCAGAGACATGAATTACGTTAAATGAGTTCGCGAATTGCAATTACTAAATTCGCGATTTGAATAGAGCACTTCACTTTTAAGCTCGGATCTCGCTCTTGCGTGAGCCACTCGAATTGAGTTACCTAGCTCAAACTTTCTCAATTTTTTTTTGAAATTACTCTTAGAAAACCCAAACAGTCCTTAACATTACAAGTTCTATCTAATTTTCTTATCAGGAAGTCATTTTCATTTTCACGTAGAATATTATTTTGGATATTGGAAAATGGAAATGATAAACCAAAAAGAAGAATAGCTTTTTCCCAAAGATGAAAAGTGAACATTCTATCATATAATGATAGAATCTCCCATTTGTTCCATGGGTGATGGGACTACTTTTATATGTTCCTAGTCCTTTTCAGTCATATCCTACCTAATATTTTTCAACAAAATACGAAAGCATTTCTTTGTTCATTTATATGAATTTTTTTAATATATCATCATATAAATCACTATATCTAAAAATTTATTCGAAAATCAAATAAATATCGATCAAGATGAATATTAAACTAAAGAAATATCGACAATTTCTTTTTAATGAAACAATGTGTATATCATTATATCAATCACTATCTTTGGCTCAATTGTCCTTTTCTAGAATTTAATTAGAATTATTTTTATTAGTGTAATATCTATAGTAGATTAATTGAAATTCATAAATTTATTAATTTTATGAATTGTAGTTTTTGTAACCTAAATCTAGATCAACATTAGTTAAGGAAAATAAATAATGTTAGGAAAGAAAAGTTAATGGAATATACATGTGCATGCAACTGCAATTTCCGTTTCCTATAATTTTGCATGAAATTATGAAATTTGAATTATATCACCAAATTTATCTTACTTCAATTTTTAAATCCGGATTCTTCTCACTTTTTCATTATATATATTCATTAAAAAATTATTCATCACAAACATCTTTGTTTAATCTCATTCTTTTATTTTTTCCATGAATCATTTACAATTAGATATATTTTCATTATGTACTACATTTTGTCACTTGCATTCTTATATAATTGTCATTGTGTAAGTTTTGAATACTCACAATGTTTTTCTCTTATTCCAATTTCAGGTAAATCCTATCATCGGTACCAAAGACTCAAATTCTTCTCAAATTCGTATCATATTTATGATTGAAGGTAAATGATCCATGTTTATAGCTAAACTTCGTTAAAAAGAAAGAACATAGCCGATATTATTCATTTTGTGTGTTATATAAAGTTTCGTCTTTGATAATTTCTGTCTCTTTAAACATTCTGGTAATTTTGAATTAATATTTTCTTAAAAGATTTGATTGGCCATCAAAAAATTATTATTTTCAGTTTTAAAAGAATCTTGCTAATTGTCGTCATACAAGAAAATGAAGGTTCCTTCTGTTGGATAAGGATGAAGATGAAGGCACTAAAGACAAATTTATAAGGGAGGTTTTGATGCATTCCAAAACTTCAAAATCCGCTAAGTATGGAGTAACTTAGCCGATGATCCCTTTGGAAGGAATTTTTGACTAAGTACAAGAAGACATCAGAAGACTCAAAATTTCAAGGTCCAAGACTTCTGATCTGCTGAAGGAAAGTTATCAGACTGATGAAGATCAGCCGACTCAAATCAGATTTGTACAAGTTTAAGATCAGCCTAGTTCGCCATCAAACTTGCACTTCCGTCAGCCAAGTGGAAATGATCATAAAGTCTTCCCAACGGTAATAAATGCCCCTGGAAGTAATAAATGCTGAAGTACAAGGATATTAAAGACAAATGATTGAAGAAATGCTTCGCATCAGCTGGGTGCATTTAATGCTGCCTGCAGAATAGTACTGTTGACAGTACGGACAGACGGCAAAAGAGCCGTTCGCGGAAATTAAGGACCAGTACTCGAGGAATTTGAATCTTGTCTCTCTTCAACGGACATTTTTCAAACCTCAAGTATAAATAGCTGAAAGAGACGAAGAGAAGATAACAACACAATCTCTGAAAAATTTTCGAAGCAAAATTCTTTAAGTCTCAAGAACAGCTCACTCATCAGCTTAGTCATCTGTTGACGAAAAGCGAAGTTGAAGAACAAAACTAAACACATCTTCTGAGTGAATTTGTAAAAATAGAGTGTTGTGAGAAGTAGATATCCATCTAAGTGAGTGATATTACTTCAGAGAGTAGGATTTCTTTGTGATTTCTTACTGCGCACTTACGGCTTGTTCATTTGTTGATTGACGTAAGCAGAGTGTACTGGTTACTTTGTGTTTCTTGTATAACCCAAGATCTTTGTGACTTGGACGAGTGGATTAAAGGATATTTACATCCATATAACCACTATAAAAATTACTTGTGTTTTTATTTGCTTTTTTACTTGCATATTTCAAGATTGCATAAAACACTTTACTTAACTGTTTGAAAAAGGATTAAAGAAGTTTATAAAACTGGGGAAACATTTTTCAAACTGCTGAGAATACTTGTGAAAAACACTTTGAAAATCCGCTGCAAGTACTCTAAGTATTAAAACTGATTTTGACAAAATCAGCTAAGTAACTATCAGTTTATTGGTCTACAAAGCTGTTCAAAGATTTGTTCGCGATCAGCCGAGGAACCTACTGTTGATAACAGCTTAGTCTGTTTAAGTTAACAAAAAGGTTTTAAAGTTAAAAATTGTAAAACATTTAGAGGTCTATTCACCCCCCCCCCTCTAGACCTCATCTGACCACTTGGGACCAACAAGTGGTATCAGAGCAGGTGGTTCATTTGAATCAACTGCCTGATCAACGAACTTGATCCAAGTGTTTTTCAAAGGTTTTAAAACTTTTCAAAAGAGCATCTTTTTGAAAAATAAAAACTTTTTGAAAAATGGACTGTATCAGCCATGTTCCCCACATTGCTGGTATGTCGTTTGAAGACTGGAAAATCAGGATGGAGATTTTCCTAGCTGCTTATAATGATAACATGTACACATGTATCATAAAAGGTCCATTCAAATTCACCAAGACCATTATAGTTGATGAAGCTGAACTGGTGGTGGAAAAAGATCTAACAGAGATGACAGCCGAAGAAATAAAGCTATTCAATCTGGATAAAGTTGGCCGTTTCATCATGACCAAAGCCTTGGATAATGATCGGTTTGATAAACTCAAACATTGCAAAACTGCAAAGGAGATGTGGGACAAGGTTCGTGACATGAGCGAAGGAAACGACGCCATCAAAGAGCATCAGCTGAGTGTTGCTCTGGAAAAGCTGGACAACTTCAAGATGAAGTCTGCGGAAACCATTGACCAGATGGACACAAGGTTTACAAGGACATTGAATGAAGTGCTAAAGCTTGGAAAAACCTTTACGGATAAGGAGATAACCGTCAGAGTTCTGAAGGCCCTACCTCCAAAGTTCAACATGAAGGTGACAGCCATGGAAGAGTCAAGAGATATGGGCAAGATTTCTCTCACCGAGCTATTCTCAGTACTCAAGGCGTACGAGTATAAACTGCCAAGAATGGGTGTTGAAGAAACCTCAACTTCAAGTCCCACAGCTGCACTTGTTGCTGCTGAAAATCCCAGAAGGCTAGCTCACAAAAGCAAAGATGTGGACTCATCTGATGAAGCCACACTACTCAACAAAAAGGAGTACACTGCTGGAGACGTTGCATTGCTGATGAACAATTTCAAAAAGTTCTACAGACGAATAATGAAGAACAAATATAACAATGCTTCTACTTCTAACCCTACTTCTTCTTCTCAGGAAAAGGATTCTTACAAATCCAAAATGATGTGCTATAACTGCAGGAAACTGGGTCATTTCATCAGAGATTGCCCATATCCTAAAGCTGAGAAGTATACTGAAGAAGAAAAGAGAATCAGAAAAGAAAGAAAGCATCAGAAAGCAAAGGCGATGGTAGCAGAAGCAGAAAAGCCAGCTGACGTCTACTCATCTGATTCAGATTCAGACACTTCTGATGAAGAGAGCCCTGCCCTTCTCTGCCTGATGGCTAAGAAATCTAATGACTCTGAGGATAGTGAGGTAACTCCTCTTGATAATGAATTATTTAATTCATTTGAACAAATGATGCTTAACAATACTACTATTGCTGAAGCATATAAAAAGCTTAAGGAAGAGATGATATTCCTAAAAGAGCAAAACAGTTCACTGAAACTCACAGCTGAAAAGCCAAGAGAATCAGCTGAATATAAATAGCTTGAGCAAGAACATGAGTCTCTGAAAGCTGAATGTGAAGTTTATAAAGGAAAAATCATGGAGCTTGAGAAAGTCATTGAGTCTCATGAGAAGTCATTTGTTGCATCCACTCGTATGTCTAGTAAACAGAAGACACCTTTAGATCAGGGCAAGTTAGAACTGAACCATACTGAAAAATTTGTATCAGCTGACAATAGTAAGGTCATACTGTATGTTCAGACTACTAAACCTGCTTCACCTGAGAAAGTGGTAAAGGAGACGAAAACTCCTAAGGCTAAAAAGAGCAAAGAGCCTAGTGTAGGAAAACAGACTAGTAAGCCTAAACAGAAGAGTCCTAGGAAGTCCTCTGACAAGGCTAAAACTAATCAGACTAGTGATAAAACTAAGTCGTCTGTTAATGAGCAAGCAACCAGTAAGCCAAAGAAGCATATATAAGAATAAGAAAAATCAAAATGCTTGGTATGGAAATGAGTCTTATTATGTGCAACCTGCTGCATATCATTCTATGTATCATGCACCTCAATTTCCAACTTACTATGCACCTTATCCTGCTCATCCAATGCATGCATATCCTCCTTATCATGCATCTTACTCTGCATTTGAACATTATCCTTATCATGCTGATCATCAACAATATGACAAATCTGATGAACGTGGTAAAGGCAAAGCTGTTCATACTCCTGTTGAAACTCAGAAACCTAAGAAGCCTAAGACTTCATCATCTTGGGTTGTCAAAGGTGGAACTAATCCTTCAGGACCCTCTCAATAAGGGTACCTAAAACAATTTTATTTTGTTTTGTAGGTTAGGATTAGGAGTAGGAGTAAAGTAGAGAAGATTTGGTACTTGGACAGTGGTTGTTCAAGGCACATGTGTGGAAGCATACATGAACTGACTGATGATGTTGCTGTGGATGGTCCAAAAGTTACTTTTGGAGACAGTAAAGAAGGCAAGATTGTAGCAAAAGGAAGCTTAATCAAGGGAAACATAGAGATATCTGACGTCTCATATGTTAAAGGCCTAAAGTACAACCTGCTGAGCATAAGTCAATTTTGTGACAAAGGATATTCAGTCATCTTCTCAACAGATAAGTGCTATGTTGAACAGATTGGTACAAAGAAGGTAATTTTATCTGGAAGACGACAAGGGAATGTCTACACAGTGGACTGGAATTCTGCTGACAAGAATTCGAGCATTTGTTTGGTGGCATCAACACCAAATGAAGTTAGTTGGCTGTGGCACAAAAGAATGAATCATGTGAATTTCAAGACCATCAATAATCTGCTAGAAGGAATTCCAAAGACAGTCATGAGCAAAGATAAGCTTTGTGACGCCTGTCAGAAGGGTAAACAAATCAAGTCATCTTTCAAAAGCAAGAAGCATCAATCTTCTGGAAGAATATTGGAGCTGCTACATATGGACTTATTTGGACCCATTGATCCAGTCAGCAATGGTGGAAAGAAATACTGCCTAGCTGTTGTGGATGACTATTCAAGATATACTTGGGTGATATTCATGAAAAAGAAAAGTGAAACCAAGGAACATCTTACTAATCTGATTGAGCTGATCCAGAATGAGAAAAGCATAAAGATATTGAAGATCAGATCAGATAGAGGGACAGAGTTTACAAACTCTACTGTTAAAGAGTATTGTAATATCAAAGGAATACATCATGAGTATTCAGCTGCTAGAACCCCTCAACAGAATGGTGTTGCTGAAAGGAGAAACAGAACACTGAAGGAAGCTGTCAGAACCATGATAGCTGAAGCTAAGCTGCCACAAAGATTTTTGGCAGAAGCAACAAACACAGCATGTTTTACCCAAAACAGATGCATGATCAACAAGCACCAAAACAAGACTCCATATGAAGTTTGGAACAATAGGAAGCCAAACATTCATTACTTTAAGATTTTTGGTTGTAAATGCTGTGTTTTAAATATAGGTACAAATCACCTTACTGCATTTGCAGAAAAGGCTGATGAAGCTGTTTTTGTAGGATACTCAACTGTTAGTAAAGCTTATAGAGTTTTTAACAAAAGAACATTACTAATAGAAGAATCCATTCATGTAGTATTTGATGAACCAAGTCAATCTTCTGAAAAGAATCAAAATGTTAATCAAGATCTGTCTACTGATTTACAGAAGTTGAATGTTGGAACTAATGAAGATTGTTGGATAAGGATGAAGATGAAGGCACTAAAGACAAATTTATAAGGGAGGTTTTGATGCATTCCAAAACTTCAAAATCCGCTAAATATGGAGTAACTTAGCCGATGATCCCTTTTGGAAGGAATTTTTGACTAAGTACAAGAAGATATCAGAAGACTCAAAATTTCAAGGTCCAAGACTTCTGATCTGCTGAAGGAAAGTTATCAGACTGATGAAGATCAGCCGACTCAAATCAGATTTGTTCAAGTTTGAGATCAGCCTAGTTCGCCATCAGACTTGCACTTCCGTCAGCCAAGTGGAAATGATCATAAAGTCTTCCCAACGGTAATAAATGCCCCTGGAAGTAATAAATGCTGAAGTACAAGGATATTAAAGACAAATGATTGAAGAAATGCTTCGCATCAGCTGGGTGCATTTAATGCTGCCTGCAGAATAGTACTGTTGACAGTACGGACAGACTGCAAAAGAGCCGTTCGCGGAAATTAAGGACCAGTACTCGAGAAATTTGAATCTTGTCTCTCTTCAACGGACATTTTTCAAACCTCAAGTATAAATAGCTGAAAGAGACGAAGAGAAGATAACAACACAATCTCTGAGAAATTTTCGAAGCAAAATTCTTTAAGTCTCAAGAACAGCTCACTCATCAGCTTAGTCATCTGTTGACGAAAAGCGAAGTTGAAGAACAAAGCTAAACACATCTTCTGAGTGAATTTGTAAAAATAGAGTGTTGTGAGAAGTAGATATCCATCTAAGTGAGTGATATTACTTCAGAGAGTAGGATTTCTTTGTGATTTCTTACTGCGCACTTACGGCCTGTTCATTTGTTGATTGACGTAAGCAGAGTGTACTGGTTACTTTGTGTTTCTAGTATAACCCAAGATCTTTGTGACTTGGACGAGTGGATTAAAGGATATTTACATCCATATAACCACTATAAAAATTACTTGTGTTTTTATTTGCTTTTTTACTTGCATATTTCAAGATTGCATAAAACACTTTACTTAACTGTTTGAAAAAGGATTAAAGGAGTTTATAAAACTGAGGAAACATTTTTCAAACTGCTGAGAATACTTGTGAAAAACACTTTGAAAATCCGCTGCAAGTACTCTAAGTATTAAAACTGATTTTGACAAAATCAGCTAAGTAACTATCAGTTTAGTGGTCTACAAAGCTGTTCAAAGATTTGTTCGCGATCAGCCGAGGAACCTACTGTTGATAACAGCTTAGTCTGTTTAAGTTAACAAAAAGGTTTTAAAGTTAAAAATTGTAAAAAGTTTAGAGGTCTATTCACCCCCCCCCCCCTCTAGACCTCATTTGACCATTTGGGACCAACACCTTCCATTTTAGAAAATCATTTAGTTATAATTCTGAATCAATGTTTTGAATTTTGGTCAAAGTTGCCATTAATTATTGTCATAAACCTATATAATAATATGCTCATTTTACTAAAATATGAGTTGGCAATTAAATTTTTTTTTTTAGGGGGAGTTGGCTATTAATTAAATATCTTAATTCATGCCAAAAGTTTAGCCATGTTTTAAAAATTGGACCGGACATCGAACCGGTAGCCTTATTGGTTACTGACTAGATCGGTTTAACCGTTTTAATCACTGGTCCAACCGGTGTGACGTCATTACAATATAATATTTTAATTTTAATTTTAATATATGTAATCAACTATTTAAAAAAATATATTATTCATTTTTAAATTTTATTTCCATAAACTAAATGTTTATCTCATGAACAATTATTTTTCCTACAAAATTTGAGTTAAGAATGAAAGATAGCAACAAAGTTACAAGTATGATAACTTGATATCAACGCAATAATTCAAATTATAATGAACATCATATCAAAAACAATAATTTTATTACTAATCACCTATGAAAAAGAGAAATTTTTGATGAATTTTATCATTGAATTATATATTAAAAAAAAAATACTTGAAGTTTGTTAAAAAGATGACTTTTCTAATGAATTTGATAATCAAATATATTTATATAACTTATTATATATAAGATTTTTTTGTTTTGTTGATTTTGTTTAATTCAAAGTGAAAAATAGAAGAAGAGATGTGAGAGTATTGTTGAAGTTTAAAGGTCGCGGAAGAGAAATAAAAATCCGTAACGTAAGCTTTTTATTTTTATAAGTGAACTAGTGGTTCAATCGGTTCACTGGTTTATTTGTTTTACCAGTTTTTGACCGGTTTTTTCCGGTTCAAATTGGTCAGAAACAATGCTGATTTTGGAGGGTTAATCGGACCAAATTGACAACTGGTTACCGATTAAACCGGTCGAACCGGCCGGTCAGATCCAGTTTTTAAAACACTGATGTTAAGGTTAATCAATTAATGTGCAATAACTCCAGATAATCTTTGGTTAGGGTGAGATACACTTTCCCTTCTTAAAGTATGGGGGTGACATCAGTTACCCCCTAAAGTATCAATTGTAACACTTATCTTCCTATGTTATAGTATTTAACATTTTATTCCAAAAATACCCCCGTCCCTTTTGAAACAAATACATTATTTCTTTATAAATTTATCAAAAAATATTTATGTTAATTATGAATTCATCCGTCCACCAAATAACATTATATTTCAATTTCTTCATTTCTTCGATTTCCTTATGTTTTATGGTCTCAAATTTTTTCGTCTCATTTTTTTCTTGATTTATGTTTCAATTTGTTTTCTTAATTTATGTTTCAATTTTTCATATTTCTATCTCAATTTTTTTCTTTATATTTTTCTATGATTTTATTTGGTGATAGTTATCTCATTTATTTTCGGTACGAATTATTATTAAATATATTGAGTAATTATCATTCGAATTCTGTTCGCAAAATTCACGGTTGTCACCAAGCAATATTATGTTTTAATTTCTTCATATCTTCATCAAATTTTTTTTATTAATCATGAATACATCCATTTACCAAACTATACTAAATTTCAATTTCTTCATTTATTTTGCTTCTTTTGGTTATAAAAAAATGAGTTGAAAATGAAGAAGAAATTTGAGATTGAAAAAAGTATGGTAAAAAAATGAAGAAATTAAAACATAATGTTGTTTGGTGGATGAGTGGATTCATAATTAATGAAGAGAATAATTTATTTTTATAAATTAAGAAAGATATTTTTATTTATAAAAGGGGCGGGGGTATTTTTGGAATAAAAACTATAAAACTATAACATAGGGGGATAAGTGTTACAATTGATACTTTAGGGGAGTAATTGATACCACCCCATACTTTAAAGGGGGAAACTGTATTTCACCCTATCTATATAGTTAAATATTGCTCTAGCATAATAACATAGCTATCAAGCTATGATCTTATATTTTCTTCATTTATTCGATAGTTCTTTTTTTTTTTTTTTTTTTTTCTATATCTATTTGCTAAATTTATTTCCAGACATATAAATGTAGTTCTTTTGTGACATTATTGTAGAATTGAATGGACTTAGGAGGGATTTTACAAAGATCAACTCAAACAAAATATTTTGAGTATGTAATAAATTTTCTTCCTCTTTTTGTTCCATTTAGAAAAGAAAAAAAAGTACATGAATTTTTAAAATGAATTGGTTGAGTTATTTTCGATCTTAAAATGAATTTGTTAGATTGTTTTCTATATTATTCATACTTTTCATTTATTTAATTCAAAGATTTTGCATGACAAGTCTTCTTGAATTTTAAATATTTAAGGTAATTGTCCGACTCAATCAATGTTTGTGTCAAGTAAGTTACATTTTTATATAATTTATTTGTAACTTTTTAATTATTAATATATCTTACTTTTTATTCTCACAGGTAATCTACATTTGATTATCAATTAAGTGACATCAGTTCATTTGAAGGTAATTTTATTTATTTATCTGAAATAGTTAAATGAATTATCTTTTTTCCCTTTTGATGGCTTAATGGTGATTTTATCAATTTATCAGTATCATTATTATTTTCTTTTTATTATCTATATTTTTAAAACGAGGCAAAGAGGAATTAGTTTCATTTTTGCAGAACATTTAATATATCTTTCCCTTTTATTTATTTTTCATATATATTTTTATCTTTGTTTTCCCATCTTTTTCATATTTAATGATTTTATTTTGTCAAATTTAAATACATGTGAGTTTTTGCGTCTACATTATTTTTGGATGAATGTTGGAGACTATTTCGGCTCTCCATCACCTGTGTTTGATCATCATAATTTTTATTTTTTAGTTTAGTTATTTATGTTTGATATATTTTGATAATTATTTTTGTACAAGTGTTGCTATATAGGAGGCACATAGCTACCAAATTGGGGAAGTCGTGATTTGATTGAAGAAGTTCGAAGTTTTTGGGAATTGGAGGTTTCGTTTCATTGCTAGAGGCTCCAATCGTGCGACTCATACCTTCTCGCTTGGACATAGGTGTTCCATTTTTTGTATCGTTCTTTTGATTTGATGAAATATAATGTTAATTATAAAGAAAAAATTGCATCACATTTTGAGTTAAATATTATATCCAAGAGTATATGTTAGAACGATATAATTCAGATTTCGAAATCTTTTTTTTTCTTTTTCCTTTTTTGCATAATCTTTTATGCAAGCGAATTAGATGGTTCAATAATCAATATATACAAGAATAAACCAAATTTGGAAGTAAGAACTATGAAGTTTTCACCTTTCTAAAAATTAAAATATTGATTTTCACATAATTAAAATTTATGCAAATAGTTTTCTTAATTTTACACTTATACTAAAGTACCAAGTTTGACAATTCTATAATACTATATAATATAATTTTGTGCATAGCTCGGGAATAAGATAGTATATAGATCATTCTAGAGGTCATTCAACAACAAAATTAATTCATAGAGTTGACCAAATATGTCACCTAAGAGTCCTTGATTTTAAATGATATTGCTTGAAAATGATCAAGGGTATCTTCGGGATGATCTCTTCCTATCTTGATCATTTTCACCTCTCGTTATGACGTCACGGGACGAACTTCGAGGAAACTACTCAACTAGTCTTCACACTTCTTGCAACTTGTCCTTCAAATGAAAATGAGGGTAGTATTTATAGGTAAAAGTGAGGAGGTGAAGAGTCACCATATTAAGTGTGGGAGATGAGAAGTCCACCATCAATTAGGTGGAGAGGAAAAATCTCCCACTAATTTCAGAATTAAATAGGGGTAGGATGGTCATTTTAGCGAATGTCATAAATGTAATTATTTTAATAATCAGGAATTTGGTAATTACTAAATTACCCTTATGATTTATATATCCACATCATAAGCCCCCCAATTCCATAAATGAATATCTTGAGATATTCAATTGTGGAATTTAATAATCTTTAAGCAAGGGATTATCCCATAATTAAGAATAAGAATATTTATTTTAAGATTGCACCTTAATTATGGAAAATCTTTAGGGAGGATTATTCTCCTTGGAGATCTGACACTTCCATAATTAAAATTTGCTATGGGGTATAAGATATTTATTCATTGGCTTTAATCAAACTTTTAAAATCCTCGAAATTTATAATCTTTCAAGAGCTCAATTCTAAGAATGTCTTCGCGAGGTATGAAATATTTTCTCATTATTTCCTCATTTTCGTACTGCTTAAAACAACCATATAATAATTAATTTATTATTTTTTTTGTTTCATCCGAATTCTGCCGGGGCAGCCCTGCCTCGGCAGAATTCTGTCGGGGCAGCTTTGCCGGGGTGCTGCTGCCTCGACAGATCTCTGTCGAGGCGCTGCTGCCTCGGCAGAGTTCTGCCGGGGCAGCCTCGTCTCGGCTTGGATAAACCAAGGTTCGGTCAAATATTGTTTTTTGCCATTTTTTTAGTTGAACTAGTAGTCTTTATTTCCAAGTGTTAGTTGATTTTTCGGATTTTGATTCAGGATTTGATCTTCCTATTGAGGAAGAAGTTGCTAGAGCTATTCGTGAACTACCCTCAGAGTCTTCTGATGTTTCGTTTTTTGATGAATCTATTTCTAATGTGTCCCCTTTTCCTTTAGGCACTAGGCCTGATGAGGCAAGTAGCTGGGTGATGGACGAAGATGAAGGAGTTATCCAATCTTCTAAGCGTAAAAGTCGGATAGTTAAAATTGATATCGCAAACAGTGAAATGTCTTTTAGGGAGTTAGAAGTTTTAAAAAGTAACATAAGCTTATCTTTTCCCCATGAATTTCTGCTTCCTCTTGAGGGTCAGAGAATTAGGTCCCATCTTTCAGGATATTTTACCGTTTATAAAGAGTATTTTTATTGTGGTTTCTCGATTCCTCCTGATCCTCTTTTGGTGGAAATTCTTTAGAGTTTCAATATCTACATTAGCCAACTTATTCCCAACTCATTTATGTACTACGAGGGTTTCCTGCAATGTTGTGCTAATTTGAACATTTCTCCTACACTGGCTTCATTTAGGACTCTATTTAATCTGAGAAGGGTCGCGAAGCAATTATACTTTCACTTCTTTCCTCAGAAAACATGTAAATTCTTAGAAGGTTGTAGTTCGGGGAGAGGTTCTAAAGGTCCTTGGAAATCTATGTTTTTTTATGTGGGAAACGATGGATGAGATTTCTTGACTGAGTGGAGTGATAGTTGGAGTGATAATTTCTTTTCTGATGATCTTTCAGTGGATGTAGATGATATTTATGAGAAGTTTGAGTATGCTGGCCTTTTTAGAAATGATTTTGATGTAACTCATATTTTTTCTAAGGGTATAATTATTTTTCTTCTTCTCATACTTTCAATTTTGGTCACTTTTGTTATTTTACTGATTTGTTATTTTCTCTTTTGATGCAGGCAAAGGTTTATCCCTCAGTGAGCTTCGTGCTGCGAAAAAAGCTCAATCCAATCGTTCTGATTCTCACCGCCCCCCTCCCCCCTCCCAGAGGAAATCCCACCAGCCACTTGAAGGGGAATTCCTCTAAGGGAGGAAATGGAGGACCCGTGCTTCCTGCATCGCGAAGTAGTCCTACAGAGACATTTGGTACCATTGCAACCTCTGGGAAGAGTCGTGCCTCCCCTCCGACTAAGCGTCCTAGGGAGCAACTGAGTGAGATTTCTCCCCGTCCTGGTGTAGGGAAAGGACTGTTTATATATGGACTTAACAGGGATCAAGGTGTTAACTCAGTTTGGGATTCTCCTGATCTCGATATAAGGTATGAGAAAACAAGGGCTTTGATATCTTCATATGACGCTCGTTTCGATCATTTTTCCTCGAGCACCATAGATCAAATGCTTTGTGCCAACTTGGCTAGGGTAAAATTTATTTGTATTCTATAATACCTTTACTTGCTCCTTCATTTTTTTTTATTTTTTTTTATAATCTTTTACTATTATGCAGATACCACTGATGTCTCATTTACTCAGTCAACGTTCCAACCATTTTGAGGGGGAAGCTAAAGCTGCTGAGGAGAAACTTTTTCAGATGGCTATTCAGATGCAGAAACTGGAAAAGGAGAACACCAGACTTTCTAAGGATTTGAAACATGAAGTTCAGACTGGGGACAAATTCAGAAAGTCTAAGGAAGGGAAAATATACTTCAGAGATTTAGAGAAGGAGTTGGTCACCAAGTATCAAAGTTCGGTGGAGAAAGAGCTAGTTAGCAACTACAAGAATTCTGACGCATATAGAGGAGACTTAATGAAACAGTTTATTCTAGTGTATGATCGTACTATCCGCGATTGTCGCAGGTTTCTTAGGGAATCTGGATGTTATCCTGGCGAAGACTTTATGTTTTTAGATGCTGATGTCTCCGAAGATCATGACTTGAAAGAGGATGATGCTTCGATTCCCGCTGATGGAGGGAAATAGTTATTTTCATTTTTTTTTTACCAATAGATGTTTAATAGGTTGATTAACATGTAATCATCCTTTCTATCTTTGCTTGAAGACTTAGTTTTTTTTCTTTGACTATTATTATTATTAGGCTTATTTTTATATCTTATTTATTTTTTGTTGCCTTTCTTTTGAAGGACGCTTGTTGCATGATATTTTCTTTTTAAGTGGAGATTGTTCTACCCTTGTGTTTTTAATAATTAACTTGTCTTCTTTATTGGCGTTAGACTTCTGAAGAGTTATTTAGCATTTTGTCTTCGAGATGATGACGTTTTTATTGACCTCTTTTGGGGGTGTAATACTCTCTTGTGGAGCTATTTATATTATTTTGCTTAGATATAAAGCAAAAGTTTTTTACCCCTATTAGAGGTGTAATGCTCTTTTGATGAGCAATCATTTTGGCCTCTCATAGAGGTGTAATGCTCTTTACTGAGCAGTTTTTATAACTTATCACAACTTCTTGAGTTTGTTGAATAGAAAGAAACACATGATTTGGTAACAGAAAACATAATCTTTGATTTATTTATAAACTTCTTCGGATCATAAGATAACATGCTCTACGATACTCGTGAGCCTTTTATTACATAATAACTATTTACTTTATTCGTAATACTTTCTTAAGCTTGCCACATTCCATGTCCTTGGAATTTCTTCTCCATTTAAATATTGCAATTTGTACGCTCCAGAACTTACAAGTTCTGACACTCTGAATGGTCCAATCCATTTAGGTTGTAATTTCTTCACTTTATTCTTCTTTTTATCTTTCTTTGTGTTGACAGCAGCCTTTCGAAGCACCAAATCTCCAACTTGAAAACCACGAGGTCGCACTCGAGCATTATAAGCTTTCACCATTCTTGTACGGTAACGTTCTGCTCTGGCACCAGCCGCTTCTTTCAATTCTTCCAATAAATCCAAATTTGCTCTTAATCCTTGTTCGTTGATCATATCATCAAAACATTTCACACGCAAATTTATTTCCCCGATTTCCACCGGTATCATTGCTTCGGTTCCATAAACCAAACTGAAGGGCGTTTCCCCTGTGCTGACCCTCTGAGTTGTTCGATAGGCCCACAGGACGCTTGGCAATTCATCAACCCATTCTCCCTTTGCTTTGTCAAGTCTGGTTTTCAGATGTTGAAGCAGAGTGCGGTTGGTTACTTCTGTTTGCCCATTTGATTGGGGCTACATAAGCGAATGCTTGAGTAATCCTCATTTCTTCACACCATCTCTTCCATTCTTTTCCTCGGAATTGAGTTCCATTATCAGACACCGGAATTCGCGGTATGCCAAACCTGCAAACAATATTTTTCCATATGAAATTCATGACGTCGTCTTCTTTTATAGTTTTCAGCGTTAGAATTTGCAGTATGCCAAACCTGCAAACAATATTTTTCCATATGAAATTCATGACGTCGTCTTCTTTTATAGTTCTCAGCGGTTCGGCTTCCACCCATTTGGCGAAGTAATCAACGGCCACAATCAGGTATCTTCTCGTATTGCAACAATATGATATTAGTCATGCTGTTGATTTAATTTTAAAAGCATGTGATTCATCAAGGCTATTATCAACAATACCTTCTTTGTCCAGGTGCGGGTGGTAGTGGACCCACTAAGTCAATCCCCCATTGGCTAAATGGGCACGGACTTTCCAATGGCTGCATTAATGCTGCTGGACTATGTATGGAATTGGCATGCTGTTGACATTTATGACACTTTTGAACTAGCTCAAATGCATCCTTCTTCATTGTAGGCCAGAAATATAATTGCCTCAGTGTCTTGTTTGCCAAAGCTCTGCTTCCCAGATGATTTCCACAGCTACCTTCGTGGACTTCTCTCAGGATATAATCCGCCTTTTCTGGAGTTAAGCATTTGAGATAAGGCTGAGAGAATTCTCTTTTGCACAATTCTCCTTCTATCATTACGAAACGTGCTGCTCGCAACTTTATCAACCTGGCTTTCTTCCTATCCTCAGTCAAAATATCAGAGGTGATATATTGAATGATTTCATTCTTCCAGCTCGGGCTCCTTAGGTACCACTGGTAGGACCTCATGTTCGTCGTTTTCGATCTCGAGCCTGGTTGCTGTTAAAAATGTGATCATTTTTCTTTTCACAGCAGCTAAGGAACTGGCTATCTTGGCCTACGCGTCTGCCTTGGCGTTTTTTTCACGTGGTATTTTATTTTACCTGAAACTCTTCAAACTTTTCATGCAATTCTTTGACATGCTGCAGATATCAAATCATGTTTGTTCATTTTGCTTCATAAGATCCATTAATTTGACTCACAACTAGTTGCGAGTCGCTATAAACCACCAACTTTTTTGCCCCGGCTGCTAGGGCTAATCTTCCTCCCGCCAACAAAGCCTCGTATTCTGCTTTGTTGTTAGATATTGGAAAGTCCAGCTTGAGTGCATATTCGAATTCATCTCCTTGAGGGCTTTCAATAAAAATTCCGACTCCACTCCCATTTGATGTGGCGGAACCGTCCACTCGTACTTCTCATGCAGGCAAGGAACTAGTTGCTTGATCTGTTTTCATTTCTACTATAAAATCTGCTAACACCTGGGCTTTGATCGCCTGTCGTGGTTGAAATTCTAATCCATACTCTCCTAACTCCACTGTCCACTTAACCATTATTCCTGATACATTCGGATTAGACAAAATTTGCTTGAGGGGAAGATTTGTGAGTACTACGACTTGATGTGATTGAAAATACGGTCGTAATTTCCTGGAAGCCGTAACTAGAGCTAATGTCAGTTTCTCTATCTGGGGATATCTTGTCTCAACACCTTGTAACATTCTGCTTACATAGTATGTTCTTTTCCTTCAGCTTTGACTAGAACCGAGCTGACTGCATAATCTAAAATTGCTAGGTAGAGGTATAACGTCTCTCCTAAAATTGGTTTGGTAAGTAGGGGAGGTGAAGTCAGATACTCTTTAAGTTCCTCAAACGCCTTTTGACATTCTCTAGTCCACTCAAATTCCTTCATATTACGAAGTGTTTTGAAAAACGGTAATCCTTTGTCAGCTGATCTGGATATAAACCGGTTCAATGCTGCCAGTCGTCCCGCCAGTCGTTGTACTTCTTTAACAGTCGTGGGAACAGGCATATTTCGTATAGCGGTAATTTTTTCGGGATTGACTTCCACCCCTCTCTCCGAGATCATGAATCCTAAAAACTTCCCTCCTTGAACGCCAAAAGTACATTTGTTAGGATTCAGCTTCATTCCATAATGCTTTAGTACTTCAAAAGTTTCTTCCAAATCTTTGAGATGATTGTTCCGTTTATAACTCTTGACTAACATATCGTCTACGTATACTTCCATGTTTCGACCTATTTGTTTCGCAAACATGTGATTGACCAATCTTTGATAAGTGGCTCCAACATTTTTCAGACCGAATGGCATAACCTTAGAACAATAAATTCCTTGGTCAATAACGAAACTAGTTTTCTCTTGATCTTCAGGTAGCATTGGAATTTGATTATATCCTTCAAATGCGTCCAAGAAACTCAACAACTCGCATCCTGACGTGGAATCTACTAACACATCAATTCTTGGTAAATGATATGAATCCTTTGGGCAAGCTTTGTTCAAGTTGGTGAAGTCAATGCACATTCTCCATTTGCCATTGGGTTTTGGAACCAACACTACATTGGACAACCACTCTGGGTATTGCACCTCTCGAATGTAACCAGCTTGGAGTAATTTCTCCACTTCCTCCTTAATGATTTCATTTCTTTCTTGTCTGAACGTCATCTTCTTCTGTTTTACTGGCTTTGTCTTTAGGTCTACACTGAGCTTATGTACCATAACTGATTGGTCTATTATTTGGAGATCGGATGCTTCCCATGCAAATATATCCATGTTTTCTTGCAGGAATTGGATCAACTGAGATTCTTCATGTGACTCAATCCTTGTTCCGATCCTCGTTGATTTACTTGGATCTCCTGGAATGAACTCTATAGTCTTTAATTCTTCCACGGCCTTTATTCTTAAGTCTTCAGGCTTTCGTTTTTTACTCTGGACCTCCTCTTCTTTGATGATGGATTTCTCATTCGGTATTTGTTCTACATCAATGGGCTCTGTTTGAGATCTTCCTCTTTTGCTACAATTTCTAAGGAGATTGGCATAGCATTCGCAAGCCATCATCTGATCTGTTATTACCTCTCCCACTCCGTCTGCCATGGGAAATTTCATCTTCATGTAATAAGTGGAGATCGCCGCTTTGAAGAGGTTTAAGCTAGGCCTTCCCAGTATTATGTTATAAGTGGAATGTGCTTTAACCACCAAGTATTTGACCATTCTCGTGACCCTTTTCAGAAAACTTCTTAATGAAATAGGCAACACGACCTCTCCTAATGCTTCTATTGTCTCCCCTGAAAACCCGGACAGTGCTGTATTAACTCTCTTAAGTTCGGTGTTGTCAATGTTCAGCTGCTTAAAGGCATTAAAAGATTATATCAGCAGAACTTCCGCTATCCACCAATATTTTCTTTACCCAGTAGTTCGCAAGTGTAGCAGAGATCACCAGGGCATCATTTTGAGTAGGTAACTGCCCATTCTCTAAATCCTTATCATCAAATGTGATAGAGTGAATGTTTTCTGCAGCTTGCTGAATATGATGCTCGGGTTGTGGTGGGAGTTCTGGAAATGCTTTTACTGCCCTTACCAGAGCTTTTCTAGCACTAGCTGAATCTCCTCCAACTAGTCCTCCTGATATTACGTTGATAACGCCTGTTCCAGACATATTCTCATCACATCTTCGTTGCACTGAGCTGTTTCTGTTAGGCTCTTGCCTTCCACTACGTTCCTGTGGGGGGTTTTTTCCATACTGCGAGTTGGCTGGTGCAATATCTCTTCTATCTATTCCTCTTATTCTTTTCTCAAATTCTTGTAGGTTAACTCGCTGTATTAATCTTTCAATTTCATCCTTCAGATGATAACAATCCTCAGTATTATGCCCTCGAGCTCTATGGTAACGACAATATTTGTTCGATCTTTGACGATCTGGATTTTCCTTCAGTGGTTGCGGCCATTGTGGTAACCCTTGTCTAACTGCTGCAGAGAAAACCTCCTCCCTGATAGCATTTAGGGGTGTGTATTGTGCATACCTGGGGACATATCCAATTCTTCTTTCTTCCTCTCTATTCTCCTTTCGCTTTGGGTGATCATTCTTATCCTCTTCTCTAATCTTTCTTTTGCTTCCTTTCTCCATTTTCACATTCGATGCTTCCTCAATCCTGATGAATTTTTTTGCTCGGGCTAAGAGTACATCAAGAGTTGTTGGGGGTTTTCCTGCTAAGGACTCCTTCAGTCGCTCATCCAACAGTGTTTGCTGGAGTATGCTGGCGAGAAGCTCTGGATCCACCTGAGGTACTTCTAACACAGCATTAGTAAAGCGTTGTATGTATTCTCTCAACGATTCTCCTGTTCTTTGTTTCACGGTGAACAAATATGCTGCAGTCTTCTGAGTCTTCCTATTCATTGAGAAGTGATGAAGGAAGCGTTGACTCATTTGATCAAAGTTGGTAATTGTGCATGTTGGTAGTTGGTTAAACCATGTAAGGGCAATTTTGGCTAAAGTTGTGCGGAAAATTTTGCAGGTGGCTGCGTCGCTCATTGCATATAAGTCTGTCTTGGCCGCAAACTTATCTAAAAGTTCTTGGGGATCTCCCGTTCCATCATACTCTGTGAGGCTTGGGATCCTGAACCCTTGTGGTAAGGGTTCTGAAAGGACTGCCGGAGCAAAGGGACTTCTTCTCATTGGAATTGCTGTTGCAAATTGTTCTCCTACTTCTCCCCGCCTCGGTTGCTCATAGTTCTGCTCCTCTCGCTCCCTTCTTCCTTCATTTTCTACTGGAGCAGCATCTCGATTAATCCCCTAGCGAGGTTCTCTGAGGGCCTCCTCTTCTCCTGCTAGATCTCTGCCATCAACTCCTTCTTCATTCCAAGTTTGTCCTGAAGTCTGCTACTCCCTCGGTCTTTGTTCGTCTCTGGTTGCTGCTCCTGATTCCTTGTGATGGAATACGGGTGAAATGCGCGTTCATCGCTGTTCAGCCACATACTGTGCAATTGCTCATGCGGCAACCATTGCTGCCATTGCATCGAGTCTCTCCTGAGTCATTTGAATTGTGGGTGCTACGGGTGCCGCATCAGGGCCTTCTTCCGGGATATATGTTGGATCTGGTGCGCCTTCTACCACATCTTCACCTTCCTCATGTGGTCCCTCTGGTTCTTCCATCCATTGGATTTCCTCATTCTCGTCCGCCACCTCAACGTGCCAATCAGAAATTTCCCACATACGGCGCCAAAAATGATGTTGCGTGAAAATGATTAAGGGTATCTTCGGGATGATCTTTTCCTATCTTGATCGTTTTCACCTCTCGTTCTGACGTCATGGGACGAACTTCGAGGAAACTACTCAACTAGTCTTCACACTTCTTGCAACTTGTCCTTCAAATGAAAATGAGGGTAGTATTTATAGGTAAAAGTGAGGAAGTGAAGAGTCACCATATTAAGTGTGGGAGATGAAAAGTCCACCATCAATTAGGTGGAGAGGAAAAGTCTCCCACTAAGAATTAAATAGGGGTAGGATGGCCATTTTAGCGAATGTCATAAATGTAATTATTTTAATAATCAGGAATTTGGTAATTACTAAATTACCCTTATGATTTATATATCCACATCCTTAAAATAAAGCACATCCATTTTATAAAATAATTTCAACATACTTCGTGGTATCACAACCGTTAGAATAACACGAACCCCTTAAATCGGAATCACATTCTCCTCAAACAATACAAAGTCGATGTTACGAATTCACTTATTCAGCGTTTCTTCCTAAGGGCGATTAACAAGCTTGTATGCTCCATTACATTGTTCGACCAAATGAATGATTTTTGAGCATGTGTGCTATAATTCATATTTTGTCCAATGGATTAGTTGACAACTCAAATCAGAGTTTTGTAAGTTTGTGTGCTTATATCTTTTCCAAGGGTCGATTAAGTCTATATGCTCTCTTATATATTCTAACTGAGGAGTCAATTAGTGAGCCCCATGCTCATATGAGAGCTTTAGTGCTCTGTCTTATACACCCACGACCACATCAAAAACAATTTCAACATGAGAGCTTTAGAGCTCTCTTACACATTTCATTTCACATCCTCAAATTTTCTATTAATTGCAATAAAGCCCTCCCCCCCCTCCCACTCCTTAGAGGTTTAGTGCAACAACTGAAATTTTTTGAGGGTTTTTTGTAATAAATAGAAAATTATAGGGTTTGAAATGAAATGTGAATTAGTAAATATTTTTAGGATTTTATTGCAATAATTATAAAATTTTAGGATGTGAATTTGGAAATAAAATTTAATCAAAATCATCAAACATGTGCACATAACAAAAATAAACGTTTTTAAATGATAGGTTATGGAGGGAAACTAGTGTTGGAGGGAATTCCATTTTCCCCCAAAAAATGACCACCAGACTTGGTCACATGCATCTCGCATCTCAATTTCGCTTCCAAAATTTGAAAATTCTCAACTTTATTTGGTAGGTGATATATTTCGGTGAAATTAAATAATTCCGACAAAAAATGACTCAAATTGACAATGATGCAAACGTAAATGAGGTAAAATGACGGGGTGCCACATTAATGATGAATTTCAAAAGGAGGCCACATTAAAGGACGAAAAATGGAATTTTGCCATATCATTTATTTTTGAATATGTCAAATATGAGAAGTTTTTATTATCACAAATTTGTAACGTGAATGTGATACCAAGTATAATACAATAAAGACAATTAAGTTGATGTATATATACCAAGGGGCGATTTCGACTTGATGTATTTGAAATTTCTAGACCAAATCTTTTGCATTGGTTGACAAAAAAAAGTAATAAAATAATAGTTTTTTTTTTTTTACAAGGGTTTTACTTCCTTTCGAGTCGAGTAGGCCATATTAAATCCTAGTTTTAATCAAATTGATTTGGGTCCATTTTTATGTAGATTTCAAATTCCTTTTATTACTCAGTAATTTGAAATGCATGTATTTTATCTATCTTAACTTTTTTTCAACTATTTAATTCATTAGTTTAACCCGTCTTTTTCACAAGAATTAGCATCTTTATCACAAGATAGTCGACAATAAAGCAGTTACCATTGATGTTGTATAAAAAATTTGGACTGGATGTATTTGAAACCTCTAGACCAAATCTTCTGCATTGGTTGACAAAAATAATTAGAGAAATAGTGAATATCCTAGATAGTCTAGAAAATTCTATAGACAAGTATAAATAAGAATGTATTACTCAAATGTGATGAAAGAAAAATAAAGCAATTTAATGAAAAAAAAGAATTCTCTCCAAAAATCATTCTCCTACAACTAACTAAAAATAATTAACAAACAAAAAATCAAGTTGATATCAAATTTACTATTGATTCAACCTAAAAAACCCAACAAGCGGTATCTAGAACTCATTGATCTTAAGGGATTGAGTTTGAAAAAAATGTGTTCATCAAATATAGCGCTTCCTACACCACCGATTTTCAACGGTGAAGATTATGACTATTGGGCGGTAAGAATGAAGGCTTTTCTCGTAGCAAATGAGTTATGGGAAACTGTTGAAACTTATGAAAAATCGGAAGATGAAGGTACTCTTACCGCACCTCAACAAAAGAAGAATAAAGATGAGTATACAAAGAACATGAAGGCTCTTGCAATCCTCCATGCCACTGTAACTCAAGAAATCTTCATTAGCATAGTCGTTGCAACTACTGCTAAAATAAGCATGGGAAATCCTCAGATAAGAATATCAAGGTACGGAGAGAATCAAAGCAATCAAGTTGCTAACTTTACGAATGGAGTTCGAAAATCTACGAATGAAGGAAGGTGAGTCCATCAAAGACTACTCCTCTAGAGTTAAAGAAATAGTTAGCAAAATAAAATTACAATGAGAAAAAATGGAAGACAAGAGGATAGTAGAGAAAATACTTATAACTCTTCTTGAAAAATTTGAATCAGTTGTTACTGTCATTCAAGAGTCTAAAGACCTCACTAAACTCTCTGTTAATGAGCTAGTGGGTTCTCTTCAAGCACACGAACAAAGAATTAACAAGAAGGTGGAAAATTCAACCAAAGAGGCCTTTCAATCAAGGCACATAAACAAATCATCCGCAACGAAAATAATTTTGTCAATAAAAGGCCTATCAACGGTCAAGGAGGAGACAAAATAAACAATTTTCCATCATGTGGTGTGTGTAATAAGACAAATCATCTTACAAAGGATTGTTGGAAGAAGAAGACATGTGAGTTTTATGGTAAGTTTGGGCATATTGCGAAAATATGTAGGCTCAAACAAGAATACGAAAACAAAAAAATACACAAATATCAAGCTAATTTTAGCGAGGACAAGGACAAAAGGAGAACACCTTTTCATGGCTTGTCAACCTTCATCAAACGGCAAGCACGTTTGGTACATTGACAGTGGTTGTACGAGTCATATGGCCAAACATGTTGAGATGTTTCAAGACTTGGACACTACGGTTAGAGTTCCAATAAAAATGGGAAATGGAGTTATCCTCGATCGAGTCTGAAGGAAAGGGAACCGTTGCCATCCAAACAAAATCAAGTACTAAACTCATCCAAAATGTTCTTTTAGTACCTAAACTTGATCAAAATCTATTAAGTGTGGCACACAAGATGAAAAATGGGTATTCTATAACTTTTAAAAATGATTCATGCTCTATAATTGACAAAAAGGGAAGAGAAATTGCTAAAATAGTTATGAAGAACTATAGCTTCCCATTAAGAATGCATGAATCACCAATAAGAGTATTAAGAGCTAAAGTTGATGACACAAATTTACTTGAAAAACAAATGGATGGTGCTAATGGTTGCACGTTTAAAATTGCAACTGGGAATTTGGGCAAAAATATTGATACAAGTAACCTAGAAGCACCAATAACGCCTAAACATAAGACAAAGAAGGGCCAGAAAAAATCCACCAATAAAGGAAAAGAAATGACGGAAGATTCTTTTGGGAGCAAATCTCCAAAAAAAATCAGATCCATTACGGATATTAATGAAAATTATCAAATGGCATTTACGGAGCCAAGCAATTGCGATGAAACTTCTCAATACAAGAAACAGAGAGCTACAATGAAGGAGGAGACAAAAATGACACGTACAAGGCAGTCATGGAAGTTGGTGAAAAATCCTAAAGACAAAAAGGTGATTTGTGCAAAGTGGATTCATAATAAGGTAAATCGAAATGACACAATCAACAAACATAAGACTAAGTAGATTGCAAAAAGACATACACAAGAAGCGAGAGTTGTCTACAACAAGTCATTTGCACCTATGACACATTATAGTACAATCAACCTCTTCCAAAATCCAAATTTGAGATACATTGATAGATGCTTGGAGTATCAGACAAAAATCTCAAGGAGGAGTGTTGAAATGTGAGATATTTGCCTAAGTTTCTAAAAAGTTCTACATGTATCAAGAAATATCATGATATCACATGTAGATTCAAAACAAACATATGTTAGAGGAATCTAGAATAATATCTAATGTTCCTAGGAAATCTAAGATAGGAATGAATAATCTAGAAATAGTGAATATCCTAGATAGTCTAGAAAATTCTATAGACAAGTATAAATATTACTCAAATGTGATGAAAGAAAAAGAAAGCAATTGAATGAAAAAAAAAAAAAGAATTCTCTCCAAAAATCATTCTCCTCCAACTAACTAAAAATAATTAACAAACAAAAAATCAAGTTGATATCAAATTTACAATTGATTCAACCTCAAAACCCAACAATCTCGCATCTCAATTTTGCATCCAAAATTTGAAAATTTTCAATTTTATCTGTTAGCTAATATTTTTCGGTGAAATTAAAGAATTCCAACAAAAAATGACTTAAATTGACAATGATGTAAACATGAATGATGTGAAATGACATGGGGCTACATTAAATGACGAAATTCAAAAGGAGGCCATATTAAAGGACAAAAAATGGAATTTTGGGGTCAAGATCCTCTGTACCACAATTTGTGTACCACAAGTGTGTACCACAAATAAGGAAATGACACATGTATATATAACAATTATTATAATTGTTTTATACACATGTGTCATTTCCTCATTTGTGGTACACACTTGTGGTACACAAATTGTGATACAGAGGATCTATTGCCGGAATTTTGTCATATCATTTATCTTCGAATTTGTCAAATACGAGAAATTTTTATCATCACGAATTTGTGACGTGAATGTGATACCAAGTATGATACTCTATAGACAATTATGTTGATGTGTATATAAAGGGCGATTTGGATGGGTCGATTTGCATTGGATGTATTTGAAATCTCTAGACCAAATCCTTTGCATTTGTTGACAAAAATAATAATGAAATCCTAGACTTTTTTTATTTATTTTTAAGTAGATTTCAAGTTCTTGCTATTACTCAATAATTTGGGAAAAATACAAGATACTCCCCAGTGTTATGCTAAACCTGCAAGAAACTACCCTATGATATTTTTATTGCGTCAAACTTCCTTTTATTTTCAAAAATCCTGCAAAAAACACCAAATTTGTAAAAAATAGGTCGTTTTGGATCGACATATTTCAAGAAATAATTTCTAAAACACTTCAAGTTGGTCCCTACAACTTCACGTGATATATTTTTAAAATGATTTCTTGAAAAATGCATATCCAAAACGACTCATTTTTTTACAAATTGAGTGTTTTTTGCAGGCTTTCTGAAAATACAAAGAAGTGTAGAGCAAATTTTCACAAGATAGTTTCTTACAGGTGTAATATAACACGAGGGAGTATTTTGCATTTACCCCCAATAATTTGAAATGCATTATTTTTAGTTAACTAAACCTTTTTTCACTTATTTAATTTATTAGTTTAATCGGTCTTTTTTCACAAGAGTTAGCAGCTTTATCACAAGAAAGTCGACATAAAGCAGTTACAAATGTCGTTGTATAAATCAATTAATGACCAAAAACAATATTTTATTAGTCAACAGAAATAATTCATGATTTCTTCCAAGAAAAAAAACAGAAAATTCATGATAAGAACTGTGTCATGACTTAATACCTGCCATGTTATATATTCTTCATTTAAGTTGGTGCTCCCACATAACATTGCCCTTTAAACGAAGCAATTAAATTTTGTTACACATTGCCATTTTCATAATCTTAAAAAACTTAAATCTCGTTTTCAACCGAATCTATGATAGCAACTAAATTAAGGGTGAGTTTGGCCTAGAGATTCGAAAAGTAATTGTAGGATAATTAATTTTATTAAATTTGATTTTGGTAATAATTAATTATGATAATAATTAATTACAGAATAATTGATTTTGTATAATAGCTTTTGTAAAAGTAACACGTTAGTTGTTTCTAAAATAAGTTGATTTTTTTCTTCTTAGGATCCCAAAAGTGATTATAATCTTGGGGGCCAAACACCATGTAAATCACGATTGAATAGAAGTAATTTTTATAATCAGGGCCAAACACTTCAAAAATCACAATAGAGATGTAAAAGTGAGCTTAAGAGCTCCAATCGCTGGGCCAAACTCACCATAAACCACACATTTTCAACCTTTGGTCAAGAATTGTACACGGCCAAAGCGTTCCATACACATATCATGTGCAACTGTTGAACATTCATAGTACAAATATTAATTCGAAAATATTTCATCAAGACAAATATTAGACTAGATAAATATTCATAATTTTTTTTTAAACAATATATACATCAACATATTAAATATTAAAATAAAGAAATATTCACATTTTTTTTTAATGAAACAATGTATAAATCACCATATCATGAATCACTATATTATGAAACCCAAGATATACATAAAGAGATGGGGTAAATTAGGTAATAAATGTTTTTCGCAAAGTGTTCAATTCATTTCAATAATAACTAGTTATAAGTTACAGTAAAAATTAGTTTATCGTTCCAATAACTTTAAGTACAAAGTTTCAGTGAGTTTAAAAATCAAGTTAGTTGTTCCAACATGCTTGAGTATAATGTTCCAAAAGAGTAAAAGTGAGTAAAGTAAATAAAGTAAGGAACAAGATCACCATTTTATAGAGGTTCGCGCCCGAAAGGCTTACTTCCTCTTTTTAAACACCCCTAGTAAATTCATTAATGGCTTGCAAGAGGAACCTTCACCACACGAGATTACAAGTTACAAACTTTCTCTCAATTTTATCGAGCTTGCTAGGAACCAATATTATCGCTCTCAAAACAGTGCTTATTAGAACCTTTGTCCTATCGCACTACACACGTGCTTGTTAGAACCTTTTTCCTATAACACTAAAATCGAGCTTCCCAGGAACCTATCATATAGCTCCATAATCGAGCTTACAAGTAACAAATACTTTTGCTCAATGATAAAGAGTATATTCTACCAAGATATAAAAACTGCTCAACGAATAGAATTGATAAACTATGTAGATAACGTGAATTCTTTTTACCTCTAAAAAATGATTTGCAAGAGTTTATAAGTTCAAAAAATCGATTTTGTTTTTCAAATAATTTTCTCAAGTGAAAGCCCAAAAACATAAGAGTAATTTTCTCAAGTTAAAGCTCAGATTTTTTCTATCAAAAATGGTGTATATAAATCGATAATGAAGAGCTCTTCCGGATCCAATATGGGTAAGATTTCAAGACAAAATTATTTTTTTTAATTGAAAATAATTATGTCACAATTAAAAAAGACGTGATCTGATTTTCTTATTAAAGTGACAAAAATTGTTTTGAACCAAGTTCATTGAATAAGGCCACAATTAAGAACGATTGAATTTTTTTCTTTCCTTTAACAAATGACACGGCAGAATATATAATGGCCTTTGAAAATTTCTTTCCTTTAAACAATGATTTGCGGCTAAGATATTTTGAAAAAAAACTTTCCTATATAAAAAGATTTCATTTAATTCATTTCTTTAGCCGAGAACATGGGCACAAGAAAGGTAAGATAAAAGTAGTATTTTATTACATGAATTAGTTATGATCAAGAGTGTAATTTTTGTCTTATAAGAAAAACTTCCAATATTTCTTCACCTGTGAAAATCGATTTATGGGAATTAGGAAAGATTTCAAATTAGCTTCCAAAAAGTGTAGGGCTGGTTTTTAAGCTTCAAAATATTCTGGGCCAATTTTGAAAAATTATTTAAATGCTTAGTTTGAAAATATTGGGCCAAGATAATTTAATTAAAGACCTTGCTCTTAAAAGTTTGAGACATTCGATATCTATGCGACCTTAATTTTTTTGTGTCGAAAATTGAGACCTTTCAATCATACGTAGACCTTCAAACTATTCTTCCGCTTGACATTTCTTCATGGATGAGCTTGATACTTCTCCATTGGCCTTTGTTTCTTTATTGAGCATATTCTAGTGAAATCTTTACTGAGCCTTTTAATCTCGATTGATCAATTTCTTATAAACGAGCATTTCTTCAAATAATGAGTTTCTCAATAATTCTTGTTAATATTAGACTCAAGAAACAAACTCAAATATCAAGTTGTTTGTTAATCATTAATCATTTGGATAACATATTAGAAATATATAAATTATTCTAGAAGTCATTCAACCACAAAATTAATTCATAGAGTTTACCAAATATATCACCTACAAGTCCTTGGTTTTAAAATAAAGTACAACCATTCTATAAAATTATTTTAACATACTTTGTGTAATAACAACCGTTAGGATAACACGAATCCTAAGAAACGGAACCACATTGACCTAATTATGAACAAACAATACAAAGTCGATCGTACATACATACCTATTCAATGTTTCTTCCTAAGGGCGACTAACAAGCTTGTAATGGCCCGAGCCCCCCGGGTTGAATCCTACGTAGATCCACCCCCGAGTCCGGGTCCGTATTCGGTGAAAACAACCCAAATTTGAGCAAATTTTTTTTTTTTAAAAATCGACAACATAGTAATTCGAATCATAGTTCCACATAATAACATAAAACCCAGTACACTGCTATATGCAGGTGTGGGCACAAAATACAATTAAGCGTCTACCGCGCAATGACAAACATACGTAACAACATTCTTAAGTATTTAATCATGCCCGATACAAAGCAACACAAAACGTGACATAACACAACATAACAAAAATCAAAGGATAACTCGATGACCCAAGAAAACCGACAAACAGTATCTCGGAGACGGACACACCAACTCTAGACATCGAACCCTGAGATACATGTATCTGAAAAGAAATTAATGCGAGTTTGTAAGTTGATCGTCCAACTTAGTGAGGTTAGTGCACAGGTGCGTATGATGCATGAATACAGCACAATATAGGTAAGCATATAAAAATGTACAGTAATTAAACGCATGTAATAACAATTTAACAGTTAAACAAATAACTAACGGTTGTTGATGCCGTCCTCCTCTTACCCTCCAAGACGAATTCAAACCACCACCGAACACTCCAAGTAAGGTGCGACCTTACATAACAGTACGCATTGACGTCAAATGCCAGGAGTTTGACATTCGCTCCCCAAGTGTAACCTCCACACTTGGCTCGTAAAGCTGGTCTACGGTGGATCGAGGTAACCCTCCGGCCCTTACCTTCCGGGTTATCCACGATTCCGCACACCAAAATAGGGTCCCACACAATAACAGTAACAGTACATTAACAGTTCAGTAATAGGGATTAGTAATCAATACAATAACAACAATTGCAACAATTCAGTTCACTGTATCAAGGACATATAAGTAGTCATACGACCTACTAGAATATTTAGACATACGCACGAGTAACACAAAACACTCACCTGTAGCTTAGGTTTCTTGAATGAAAAGTAAAGCATCCTCGGTTCCCGAAATAAAAAAAAAATGAGTGCTTCTTCTTTCTTCACCCTCTATCATCTATCTCCGGCGAAGGCGGCGGCAGCGATGGTGGCTCCTCCTTCTTCTTCAAGATTCACTCAAAAGTTTTATGTCCTCTCTTTCTTTTTCACTAATCTCTATTAAGTTTTTTTTTTTTTTTTGTGATAAAGTAAAGAAGAGTGAATAAAATGGGTAGGTGTATATATACATACAACCCAAAATCAGATTCATATCTATATACATCAATACATATAACATGGGGAAGAGAAAGATTATCATTACTTTCTCCTTCCACCAATGTTTACATTTCTTGTGTGGGGAGATTTCTTTCATCCAAGAAGAAGAGCGGCAGTCTTAGGGTCTCAAGGGAGAGAGCAGTTATTACTCTGTTGTTGCAGGATTTGAAAAGATTTGGGCGAATTTGCACTTTGCCCCCTGAACTTTGGGAAAGTGCAATTTTGCCCCCAAAAACATAAAATTTTGTTCATTTAGGTCCAAAATAAATTGCAAATAGACCCCATCAATTTAAAAGTTACTTAATTCTTTTTATAAATTACTTCCAAGCCCCTAATGACATAAGAAGAAAATGTTATACACAATATAGCATAAACTAAAACATTTTAATAGAAAACATAGTAGCATACAAAATTAGATAATAGTCTAATTAAAATACATTAAATAATTCTTAAAACTTGTGGGTTTTACAATCCTTTCCCCTTAAAAGAATTTGGTCCCCAAATTCAGTCTTGGGTTTCGAATAGTTCGGGGTATTGCTGGCGCATCTGCTCTTCTGGCTCCCATGTAGCTTCCTCAATGCTTTGACTTTGCCACAAAACCTTGACTATCGGGATCTTCCTTTTCCGTAATTCTTGGAACTTCTTATCCAAAATACGGACAGGCCTCTCAATGTACGACAAACTCTCTTGAAGTTGCAATGGCTCATAGTCTATCACGTGAGATGGGTCCGGTAAATACTTCTTCAAGAGTGACACATGGAATACGTCATGTATTCCTCCAAGGTTTGTTGGCAGATCCAACTTATAGGCTACACTCCCAACTTTTTCCAAAATTTTGAATGGTCCAACATATCGAAGGTTGAGCTTTCCACCCTAGCCATGTTTGATAAGGCCTTTCTTGGGTGAAATCTTAAGGAAGACCTGATCTCCTACCTCAAACTCGAGAGGTTTACGACGGCGATCGGCATAACTCTTATGACGATTCTGATCAGCTAGCACCTTTTTCTTAATTACCGGTACAATACCAATAGCTTCCTGAATCAAATCAGGAGCTCCTTCAACAGCAGTGACCGAAGCTTGGGATCTTCGCTCATCCAAATCCCAATGGACTGGAGATCTACACTTCCGACCATATAAGGCCTCGTAAGGCGCCATCTGAATGGTCAATTGAAAGCTATTGTTATAAGCAAATTCTACTAGTGGCAAATTCTTGTCCCAACTTCCTTTGAAATCGAGGGCACACGCTCGAAGCATGTCTTCGAGGATTTGAATAGTCCTTTCTGATTGACCATCTGTCTGTGGGTGTGTTGTAGTAAATTGAAGTTTTGTACCCAGAGCATCTTGAACCTTAGTCCACAGTCTTGATGTAAACCTAGGGTCACGATCAGAAGTTATATCCCTTGGTACCCCGTGTAATCGAACAATTTGATCTCGATACAACTCCGCAAGTCGCTCGACAGAATACTTAACATTAACGCGGATAAATCGAGCTACCTTTGTCAGTCTATCGACAATAACCCAAATGGCATCATGTTGTCCACGGGTTCGTGGAAAACCAGTCACAAAATCCATCGTTACTGATTCCCACTTCCACTCGGGTACCGGTAACGGTTGCAGCAACCCTGATGGTCGCTGGTGTTCCGTTTTCACTTGCTGACAGACTAGACATCTTGCCACGTAATCCGCCACATCTTTCTTCATACCGTCCCACCAGAAATGAGCCTTCAGATCCTAATACATCTTGTTTCCTCCCGGATGAATATTGTACCGGGAACGATTGGCTTCTTCCAAAATTTGCTCATTTAGCCCAGTATCCATGGGGACACACAATCTTCCACGGAATCTAAGAGCACCTTCTGAATCCATGCTAAAAGGTGAATTGATTGCCTTCGGAATCGATTCATTTATCTTCCTGGTCCTTTCATCTAGTTGTTGGGCTGATGTAATCTGTTGAAGAATGTTCGGTCTTATCTGTAGGCCAGCGAACAAAATCCCCATCTTAACCTCCTCTGGGTTCCAACAACAAACACCTTCCAACATTCCCCACTCCTTCACCATGAGGTGAGACACGCTGACCTTCCGGCTCAGCGCATCTGCAACCATATTTGCCTTGCCGGGATGGTACTGGATTGTGCAATCATAATCGTCCAAAAACTCCATCCAACGCCTTTGTCTCATATTCAGCTCCTTCTGAGAGAATAGATACTTTAAGCTCTCGTGGTCGGTAAATACCATAAATGGCACGCCATAAAGGTAGTGCCTCCACTTGCCTAAGGCAAACACTACTGCAGCCAGTTCCAAATCGTGAGTTGGATAGTTCTTTTCATAGGGCTTCAACTTCCTTGAAGCGTACGCAATCACCTTACCGTTCTGCATTAAGACGCATCCCAATCCTTCTTTTGATGCGTCGGTGTTAACCATAAAGTTATCCGACCTTTCTGGTAGTGCTAGTACCGGTGCAGTTGTCAACCTCTTCTTCAGCTCTTGAAAGCTTGTTTCACACTTCTTATCCCATTCAAATGGGACTTTCTTTTGAGTTAGCTTTGTCAGAGGCGAAGCTATCTTCGAGAAATATTGGATAAATCTATGATAATATCCAGCTAGGCCCAAGAAGTTTCGAATCTCAGTTACAGTCTCAGGCCTTTTCCACTCGGTTACTGCTTCAACCTTTGACGGGTCAACTGCTATCCCGTCCCTTGATACAATGTGCCCAAGAAGGCAACTCGATCCAACCAGAATTCGCACTTGCTGAACTTTGCATAAAGCTTATTCTCACGCAAGACTTGGAGCACTTTTCGAAGGTGAGCCTCGTGCTCTAATCTGGATTTCGAGTAGATTAAAATATCGTCTATGAAGACCACGACGAATTGATCTAAGAAAGGCTTGAAGACTCGGTGCATCAAATCCATGAACACTGCGGGGGCATTCGTGAGACCAAAAGGCATCACGACAAACTCAAAGTGCCCATATCTCGAGTTAATCGCCGTCTTCAATATATCTTCCTCTTTAATCTTCAATTGATAGTACCACTGCCTTAAATCCAATTTAGAGTACACCCGAGATCCTTGTAGTTGATCAAACAACTCTTCAATATGCGGCAGAGGGTACTTGTTCTTGATGGTCACACTATTCAGACCACGATAGTTGATGCATAGCCGCAACGAACTATATGTTTTCTTCACGAACAAGACAGGGGCTCCCCACGGAGATGAGCTAGGTCTGATAAACCCTTGCTCCAACAACTCCTGAAGCTGAGCTTTCAACTCCTTAAGCTCGGCAGGGGCCATGCGATATGACTTCCTTGCAAAGGTGTTGTCCCCGGAACAAGATCAATTGTGAACTCCACTTCTCGATCTGGTGGCAGAGTCTTAAGCTCTTCTGGAAAAACATCAGCGAACTCTACCACCACGGGTACCTCCTTCAGCTCCACTTTATCATTAGGCTTATTGATAAGGTACGCTATAAATCCCTGCCCACCCTACCGCAATTCCTGACCAACTTGAGCGGCAGACAATAATGGAACTTTCAGGCCTTTTCGAGTACCCCAAAAACATATATCGGGTCGTCCGAGAGTAGAAAGCATTACATCGACAATCTAAACGGGCAGCATGGGTGGACAACCAGTCCATCCCCAAGATTACATCAAAACCTTGGATCGGCATCGCGATCAAATCGGCATGAAACACTCCTTCATCAATCCTAACCTCACATGCTTTATAAACCGAACTCGTTATAAACGAGGTCCCCAATGGAGTATGAACCTCCAACTCATAGGGCAAACTCTCTACCTTACTTACTAACTTATTACTATAATGTGGTGTTACAAATGAATGAGATGCTCCAGAATCAAATAACACTTTACATAAATGCCCGGAAACATAAAGTATACCTTCCACCACATCGTTTGCATTTGGCTCAGATAGTTCTTCTCCCTCCATAGCAAAGGCTCGCCCAGGAACCCTCGGCTTTAGGGTTCTTCCATCCTTGGATGATCCCCCCGTTGTTGGCGTTGGTGTAGTAGGCGCCTTGGGGCAGTTTCTGATGAAGTGGTCCTGAGCTCCACACCTCAGGCACTTGCCGGCTTTCTTCCAATATTTGGGCTCCCCATGCCCTTTTAGTCCACAGAGGGTGCATGCCCCATCTGGCGTCTTCCCAGAACCACTCGGGGGTCGATTGTTCTGCTGAGGACCCTTGAAATTTCCTGAGCTCGTTTGACCAGTCCTTGGTGATTTCCCAGTATTTCTCCCCAATTGCCAATTTGCCTGAGGTGGCCTTGACTTCTTCTCCGAAAACTGCATATTATTCAACTCAATCAACCCGTTCTCAATCCTTGTAGCCTTTTCCACTGCTTCAATGTATGACACTACGTTATGAGCGAGAAGGGCTCGTTGGAGATCTGGCCTGAGGCACTTGATAAAACGGCGGTTGCGACAGGGTTCATCATTCATCAGATGGGGAGCATATCGAACAAGACGAGAGAAAGCAGCCTCAAACTGTGGCACCCTCATATTTCCTTGCCTCAGGGCATTGAACTGTTCTGCACGCTGCTACCGAACAACAGGGGGAACATACTTATCATTGAACTCTTTCACAAAATTCTCCAAGTCCTTGCGGTTTGGCTCCTCTCCCAAACCATCTCCCTTGTGTACCACCATGACCTAGCGATATCCTCAAAGCGGTAAGTAGCCAATGAAATCTTCACAGTGTCCGAATAATCCAGTGCTCGAAAAATATTCTCGATCTCAGCCAACCAGGTTTCTGCCTTCCTATCATCAGGTTCTCCGAGGAACTTTGGTGGTTGGAATCGCAGGAAGCGTTCTAGTGTCTGGTCCAAGGCAGGGGGTGCAGGTGTTTGAGGCACGGCATGCGTAGCGCCTTGCAGTGCCTGGGTAAACTGGGCCATAGCAGTGATAATTCGATCGGCCTGGTCGACCGGTGGTGCCACAGGAGCCCCCTCAGATTGGTCAGAGGGAACCCGACGACCAGTACAACTATCAGCTCGATTGCCTGCAGGGCCGGCCCAAGGGTTTTGGGGGCCCTAGGAGAAATAAAAAAATGGGGCCCTTATATAATTTATTTTTTTATGTAAAATTTATTTTTCTTGCTCTTTTAGATGCGAAAGTGTTTATTAAATCTTCATGTTCTAATTCTTCTAACATATCTTCTTCTATAGACAAAATAGCTAAGTCAATTAATCTTTCTTGTGTCATTGTCGAACGTAAACATGTTTTTATTAATTTTAATTTGGAAAAACTTATTTCAGCAGAAGCCACTGTTACAGGTATAGTGAATATAATTCTATAACAAATATATGCATTTGGATAAGAACTAATCAAATTTATATGATTAAATATATGATCAAATATATCAATTGGTTTGTCTATTTGGGTATGAATAACTTTTGATAGTACTTTTAGTTCATAATACAAATCGAAACCATCTACGTCTGATATTGAGTCATGTTTTAAAACATTTTCAAGATTATTACAACATTCTTTCAAAGTTTTATCATCTAAAGACTTTAAAGCTTTAACATCTAATAAAAATCGAAAGTAATTTTATAATTCTTAAATTGTTCAAATCTACTTTTAATTGAAGAAATAGCTCGATCTACACTATATAAGAAATATTCAATTCTAAAAGATTCTTCGGGTAATAATGTAACATCATTATTTTGAGTCTCGTCAAATTATTTTTTTCTACGAATTACTCTTTTTTCAAGAAATATTGGCTCGATTCCCATTTTTAGAGCAGTCTCTTTAGTATCATTCATTGCAGAGTTAAATCCAGTTTCTCTAAATTCTTTTAAAAATTCTACAAGACCTTCTAATTGACATATAGCAGAATCAATATGCATATCTTCTGATTGTAAACTTTTGCTAACATAATTAACAACACTTAATATTTCAAACCAAATATTCATTCCAATAAAAATTCAAAATTTCCAAGTTCATTATTAGCTATGCTGTTAGCTTCACTTTTAATTTTAGGATCTTCACTAGTTTCTCCTAATTCAAATAATGCTTCTCTAATTTCTAGAGGTTGACTCTTGATGGCTCTAATACTTTCAATATGACTTTCCCATCTTGTTTGTGATAATGATTTAACAGTTAACTTCTTTACATTATTAGTTAAAATTTTCCATCTCTTTGTAGAACTAGAAAACAATGTATATATACGTTGCACGACTCCAAAGAAAGATATAGCTCTATGACAAGAATTAGCCATGTCACATATGACTAAATTAAGACTATGGCTACCACACGGAGTATAAAATGCTCAAGGATTTATATCTAATAATCTTTTTTGTACACCTTGTTCTATTCCTTTCATGTTCGAGTCATTGTCATAACCTTGCCCTTTCACGTTATCAATATCGAGCTCATATTTATCTATTACTTTTAGAAGTTCATCAAATATACCTTTTCCCGTTGTATCATCTATTCTTAAAAAATCTAAAAAAAATTCTCTTATTTTAATTGGGGTTGTAGATATATCCACACATCTTAAAATTAGTGTCATTTGTTCTTGATGGCTTGCGTCCGGAGTACAATCAAGTATAATAGAAAAATATTTAGCTGCCTTAATCTTTTTAATAATATTATTTCTAATCTCACTTGCTAACATATTGACGATTTCGTTTTGTATTTTATGTCCAAGATAATGAGTATGTAATTCACCATCATTAATACGCCTAAGATGTTCTTGCATTATAGGATCGAATTCCGCAATCATTTCAATTAGGCATAGAAAATTTTCGTTGTTACTTTCATAAATCTTTTCATTTGTCCCACGAAAAGCCAAATTTTTCTTAGCTAAGGCTTTCACAACTGCGATAATTCTTTTTAACACTTGTTTCCAATATTCCTTTTCTTTTTTTATGTTTTCTTGAGTATTATGATCAATTGTCATATTATTTCGCAATCTCATTTCTAAACTTAACCAATCATTCATATTATTAATGTGTTCACTAGATGTTTCGTGAATTTTCAATATCGAACTTATGTTTTTCCAATCATTAACTCCCACATTAAATATTTTACTTGTACTTTTAATACTAAATAACTTGCAATAAAAACTTTTTGAGTATACTAGCCATCTCCTATCATACTTTTCTCTATTAGGCAACGTTCGAACATAACCTTGAAATAGAAAAATGTCTACCATCACTATCTCTAGGAAAATCTATACTAGTTATTCTAATAGGGCCTCTTTCGACTAAGAAATCTCTTAGGTTATTATCAATGTTTTTTCAATTTGCTGGATCAAATTTATCTATAGAGTTCTCGTTTTCTTCGATTTCAATGTGATCACTATCATTATTTGAATTTTGATCATTGACAATGATTTCATTTTTATCATTAGGTAAGCTTTCATTTTGTTCTTGTGTATGGACGTTTTCAGCATTAACATGTCCTTCATTTTCATTATCAATATGATTTTCAGTTGTTTCGATAGAGTTTTCATTTTGAACATCTACAGGGTTTTCATTTTGAACATTAATAGTTTGAGAATCAATATTTCTAGTATTTTGATTATTTTTAGTAATAAATTTATCTAAAGCTCCCTTTAGCCCCTTTTGAGATTCAACTAGTTTTTCTATTGTTTTTTGTTTCTTTCTTTTTTCACATCCTGATAAGTATTTTGTACTAGACATATTGAAATAAAATTAAACACAGCAATAAAAATCAATCAATAAATAAGTATACTTTTTCCAAACATAGAGACAGGGTATTAATGAAATTATAATTAAGCAACAAAAATCAATCAATAAATTAAATAAGCATAATTTTTCCAAGAAACAAATCAAACAATAGAACCTGAAAATCAACGAGTCGAAAGCCAACAAATCGAGAATCAACACTATGAGCTTATCAACCAATTTAGTTTATTTGCTAATTGTTATACCTGCAAAAACATAATAAATATTACTTATTAATTCAGTAATTAACTAAGAGCAAAGCAACATACAGACAGAAAAGCCAAATGGTAGGCAGCAGGTATGATAACATACTCCCTCAATTTACAAATTTCGACAACACAAAATGATTATAAACTAGAATGAAAAAAATATTTCTGCCAATTTTTGCTTCCAAATCCGAACAGCAAAATAGTAAGAGACTAAGAGAGGGAGAAAGAAAATTACAATAATTGTGTTTGTTTTGAAGATCTGAGGCATATTTATAATGAATTGAGAAACTGATATTTTCTTGTGGGCAGGCGGGCGGCGGCAGCAGAAGAACGTTGGTGAAGACAAGACGTTTCTTCATCTTCCCCAAATTTTTTTCTTCTGTTTTGGACTGAATTCGAAAAGAGAGAGAGAGGAGAAATTAGCAGCAGATTAGAACGGCTGCCGCTTTAGAGACAAAATTTCAGTTTTTTTTTTTTATTATATTATATGGGCTTTAATTAGTTGGGCTCAATTTATAAAAAAACAAAAAAAGAACTAACACTTTGGGCCCTTAATATAGATAAGCAAGGAAGGGGCCCTAAGAATTTGGGGGCCCTAGGCAAACACCCGAGTTGCCTATGGGTTGGGCCGGCACTGATTGCCTGCCATTCTGAACAACAAGGAAAATGGCCTATTAGGCCAGCACATAACACAACTACAAGGCCAAAAACCAATTAAAGCTAAAACATAACATCATAAAATAACATAGCGCCAATTTAACATATTTGCCAAATCGGCACTCAAAAGTTAACATGTTTCAGCAACACAAAACGTACTAACAGCCATAACGGCTTAAATCAGTCTAATTACCGACAAAATATAGTACGAACTGAAACATAGTACAAGCCAAAAATGGCTTTAAACAAACATAACAAGGATGATAATAACAATCTCTCAATCTAGCCCAGCCATAGTACTATCTCTCGCTCTCTCCTCACTAGGGTCCTCCTCCTCTACTTGGTTTGCCGCAACTTCAGCCTCTTGACTCGGGACTTCAAAGTTTGAGTCCTCTTCATCCTCGACTAGCATCTTCTCGTCATCTGAGAGTGAGTCGGCAAGAGTTCTCAAATTTTCTCTAATTTTTCCAGACTGCAACATACGCTGGTTCCTTATGACCTGGAGCTCTTCTAACCGAGCGCTCATATCCTCAAGCCGTGCCTCGGCTATCTTGAGCTGCCCTTCTAGCATGTCAGCTCGATCAGAGGCATCCTCGGCCTGAAGTTCTGCCATCATCCTTAGGTTACATTGACGGTCCCGATCAGCCTCGAGGTTATAGACCCCGTGATCCGGGTAGTGACCAATCAGCTCAAAGCGTCCCCGAGTCATGATGGGGTGGTAGACCCTACGTGGTCGACTACGTCGAGTAATCAACCTACGAGGAGGTGAGTGGCCACGATCGGGGGAAGCAATGACCCTACGGGGCCTCAATTCTCCCATGAATCCTCTGTTCCTCCCCATGTTGGAGCGAAAGCTGGAGCGTCTACTTCCTTGGCTCGACATCCTAACGCAATCATAGATTAAAGACACACATATCATATAGTAAACACATAAGAAGACTCAAAAGAACACAATAAACTGGACAAGACGAGGATCCTGGACCTGACTTGTAAGTCTATGCTCTGATACCACCTTTAGAGGCCCGAGCCCCCGGGTCGAATCCTACGTGGATCCACCCCCGAGTCCGGGTCCGTATTCGGTGAAAACAACCCAAATTTGAGCAAATTTTTTTTTTAAATCAACAACATAGTAATTCGAATCATAGTTCCACATAATAACATAAAACTCGGTACACTGCTATATGCAGGTGTGGACACAAAATACAATTAAGCGTCTACCGCGCAACGACAAACATACGTAACAACAGTCTTAAGTATTTAATCATGCCCGATACAAAGCAACACATAACGTGACATAACACAACATAACAAAAATCAAAGGATAACTCAATGACCCAAGAAAACCGACAAACAGGATCTCGGAGACGGACACACCTACTTTAGACATCGAACCCTGAGATACCTGTATCTGAAAAAAAAAATGCGAGTTTGTAAGTTGATCGTCCAACTTAGTGAGGTTTTAGTGCACAGGTGCGTATGATGCATGAATGCAACACAATATAGGTAAGCATATAAAAATGTAGAGTAATTAAACGCATGTAATAACAATTTAACAGTTAAACAAATAACTAACAGTTGTTGATGTCGTCCTCCCCTTACCCTCCAAGACGTATTCAAACCACCACCGAAGACTCCAAGTAAGGTGCGACCTTACATAACAGTGCGCATTGATGTCAAATGCCAGGAGTTTGACATTCACTCCCCAAGTGTAACCTCCACACGTGGCTCGTGAAGCGGGTCTACGGTAGATCGAGGTAACCCTCCGGCCCTAACCTTCCAGGTTACCCACGATTCCGCACACCAAGAATAGGGGCCCACACAATAATAGTAAACAGTACAAGACAGTAACAGTAACAGTTCAGTACAGTAACAATCCAATATCAATACAGTATAGTAACATTCCAGTAACATGAAATCAGCAAACAACTCAATAACAATCATCAAAATGGTTCAATATATGATATCAAGGTCTCGTAAGCACATAGGCATTATCATAATAATTCAAGGTGTTTAGTTTGTCCTACAGTCGAGTTTTTCATTGTATCATATGTGGTATATATATTAAATATAACATGAATTGTTTGTCCTAGTAGTCGAGTTGTATCCAATATCATATATCATATACTTGTTTGTTTAGGGACTAAGTTAAAGTTATGACTCGACCTACTAGCACATTCAGACTTACACACAAGTATCACACAGCACTCACCTAAAGAGCTTATTACGGCGACCAAAATTCCACAATGAAGTGTATCCGAAACCTGAGCAAATACGTATACGACTAATAAATTATCTTATAATCTTACTTAAATATAATTAAAGAAAATCCTAACAAGGATTTTCTAAATTAACATCTCAGACAAGAACTTAAAACTTTTGACATCAAATCACTTAAGTGTATTCATTTTTTTTTTTACTTTAAGATTTGAGAAAATCCAAAATATTTAACAAGTTAATAATTGTTGGTCCCAAGTGGTCAGATGAGGTTTAGAGGGGGGGGTGAATAAACCTCTTTAAAATTTTCTTCCAATTTTAACTTTAAAACTTTTTCTTTAACAGTGAGCAGACTAAGCTGATCAGAGTAGTAAGTTATAAGTTTGTTCGCGAACAAATCTTTGAACAGGTTTGATGACCACTCGTCTGATAATTACTTAGCTGATTTTGTTAAAATCAGTTTTAATACTTAGAGTACTTGCAGCGGATTTTTCAAAGGGTTTTTCACAAGTAATCTCAGCAGTTTGAAAAATGTTTCCCCAGTTTTATAAACTCCTTTTAAGTATTTTTCAAACAGTTAACTTAACGTGTTTTTATGCAATCAGAAAATATGCAAGTTTAAAAGCAATGTAAAAACACAAGTAATTTTTATAGTGGTTATATGGATGTAAATATCCTTTAATCCACTCGTCCAAGTCACAAAGATCTTGGGTTATACTAGAAACACAAAGTAACCAGTACACTCTGCTTACGCCGATCAACAAATGAACAGGCCGTAAGTGCGCAGTAAGAAATCACAAAGAAATCCTACTCTCTGAAGTAATATCACTCACTTAGATGGATATTTACTTCTCACAACACTCTATTTTACAAATTCACTCAGAAGATGTGTTTAGCTTTGTTCTTCAACTTCGCTTTTCGTCAACAGATGACTAAGCTGGAGTGAGCTGTTCTTGAGACTTAAAGAATTTTGCTTCGAAAATTTCTCAGAGATTGTGTTGCTTGTATTCTCTTCGTCTCTTTCAGCTATTTATACTTGAGGTTTGAAAAATGTCCGTTGAAGAGAAACAAAATTCAAATTCCTCGAGTACTGGTCCTTAAAATCCACGAACGGCTCTTTTGCAGTCTGTCCGTACTGTCAACAGTACTATTCTGCAGGCAGCATTAAATGCACCCAGCTGATGCGAAGCATTTCTTCAATCATTTATCTTTAATATCCTTGTACTTCAGCATTTATTACTTCCAGGGGCATTTATTACCGTTGGGAAGACTTTATGATCCTTTCCACTTGGCTGTCGGAAGAGCAAGTCTGATGGCGAACTAAGCTGATCTCAAACTTGAACAAATCTGATTTGAGTCGGCTGATCTTCATCAGTCTGATAACTTTCCTTCAGCAGATCAGAAGTCTTGGACCTTGAAATTTTGACTCTTCTGATGTCTTCTTATACTTAGTCAAAATTTCTTCCAAAGGGATCATCAGCTAAGTTACTCCATACTTAGCAGATTTTGAAGTTTTGGAATGCATCAAAACCTCCCTTCTAAATTTTTCTTTAGTGCCTTCATCTTCATCCTTATCCAACAATAATTAAACACCCTTTTCTTTTGAAAACATTCAAAGTATACCCCAAAAGTTTTGAAAACATTAAAACATTAACTTTCTTGCAAAAATAATTCAAGACCCAATATCACAAGAACGTTTAAAAATATTTAAGCAAAATTTGCACTATAAAACCGAAATTAATCACAAGTTTTAATAACTTTTCATTATATAACCTCATTAACTCTATCGAAATTTATTATCAAATCATATATTTTTACTATATCTTGTAAAATATCTTGGTATTTTAGCTAATTTTGTAAAATGGGAATATCTATCTAAAATGATTTTTAATTTTATCAAGTATTAATCTTAATCTTCTTGTATTTCTTTTGGGTCCCAAAAGTTGTTTCACTATGTCATGTCATCCGTTAAAATTTGTTTTAATTACTTCCGCATTAAATTTAGTAATAAAAATTGTTCTTATTTCGTTTTAAACCGCTTCCGCTTAAAACCTTTAATTCTTGATTTTAATTTATCGTTTCTTTTAAAAGGTTTCAATATTTTAACTCTTTATAAAAATAAAAATAAAAAAAATTTCGACCGTTATTAGACGGACCCGTGGAGTCGGGCCGTCACAAAGCTTGCGTGCTCCATTACGTAGTTCAACCAAAGGAATGATTCTCGAGAATGTGTGCTATATTTCATATTTTGTCCAATGGTCGAGTTGAGAGCTCAAATCAGAGCTCCAAGTTATATATCGGCAGGGGGAGAAGTTGAAAGTTTGTGTGCTTATATCTTGCCCATAGGGTTGAGTTGAGAGTATGTGTGTTGCATAACGAGTTTCTTATTTATTGACAGTATTTTTGACTATATTTATATAGTGTCACATCGACTTATTAGTAATCGTGTTTAAGATTTTGCAATCGTGTTTTGTGCAACAATTGAAACCGTGTTTACATTTTAGAGGTGTACTGCAACAATTGAAATTTTTTGGGGTTTTATTGCAATAAATAAAAAAATTCTAGGATTCGAAATAAAATGTGAATTTGTAAAGATTTTGAGGGTTTTATTGCAATAATTATAAAATTTCAGGACGTAATTTGCAAAATAAAATTTAATCAAAATCATCAAACATGTGCACATACCAAAATTAAACGTTTATAGATGATAGTTTATTGAGGGAATTCCATGTTTTCCCCCAAAAAAGACCATCACACTTGTTCACATGCATCTCACATCTTAATTTTCCTCTAAAATTTGAAAATTTCCAATTCTAATTGCCAGGTAATATTTTTTTGACGAAATTAAAGAATTCCAATAAAAAAAGACTAAAATTGACAATGGTGTAAACATAAATGATCGAAAATGACAGGGTGCCACATTAAAAGGAGAATTTTAAAATGAGGCCACATTCACATCATTTATTTTCGTATTTCTCAAATACGAGAAGTTTTATCCTCACGAATTTGTAACGTGAATATGATATCAAGTATGATACAATAAAGACAATTAGGTTAATGTATATATATTAAAGGGCGGTTTGGATGGGCCGATTTTGACTTGATGGACTTGAAATCTCTAGCTCAATTTTTTTGCATCGATTGACAAAAATAATAATGAAATCCTAGTTAAATTTTTTTTTTTTTTTCACAAGGGTTTACTGCATTTTGAGTCAAGTAGGCATATTAAAGGGCGGTTTGGATGGGCCGATTTTGACTTGATGGACTTGAAATCTCTAGCTCAATTTTTTTGCATGGATTGACAAAAATAATAATGAAATCCTAGTTAAATTTTTTTTTTTTTTTCACAAGGGTTTACTGCATTTTGAGTCAAGTAGGCATATTAAATTCTAGTTTTAACCAAATGGATTTGAGTCCATTTTTATTTCAAATTATTTCTGTTATTCAGTCATTTGAAATCAATTTTTTTTTTTTTTATCTATCTAAGTATTTTTTTCACCCACTTAATTCATTAATTTAGTTTATTTCTTACCAGTTTAACCCGTCTTTTTCACAAGAGTTAGCAGCTTTATCACAATTTTATTTCAATTTATTTCTTGTTGTATAAATCAATTATAAGACCAAAAAGAATGTTTTACTAGTCAACAGAAAATCATGATAAGAACTTTAATTATCATGACTTAAGCGACTAATACCTGCAATATTATATATTCTTCATTTAAGTTGGTGCTGCCACATTAATATGTTGGTTACACTGACAGGTACCATTTTCAAAATTTTAAAACACTTAAATCTCGTTTTCACCACCCTCTCTATCACGGCATCTAGACCGTCATATACAAAGTTAGAATTGTAGAAAACGTCTCAAGTGATTTTGAATTTTTGTCATAAACTATAGTATTACTTAGTCAATTTCATTCCGTAATTCGATATTTTTTTAAATATGGCCCCATTTGCAAAGTGGTTGCTTACGTGTCAAGACGTGGTGAATTTTAGCATGAACAATTATATAAGATTGCAGAATCTGTCTCTTATAAATTTTGATTTTTCGTCCCAAACTATATTTATACGTCGAATTTCGTCTCACAATTTGTCATTTTGCATGAAAGTCCATTAGGCCATCTCCAACCGAGGGTCTTGCCCAATTGCTCGCCCAATTGCCCAGTTGCCTTGCGAGCCTTTTCGACCCACCTAAAAAACTCATATCCAACCGAAGGGCAATCAACATCCATTAATTCAACAACTCCATTTATTTAGATTTATATTTGTACAATTATATATGAAATTGTTCAACAAATATCATTTTTTTAATTCATGAATTAAAAAAAATAAGAAAATAGCCCCCGAGCCCCCGGCAGGGGCCAGTAGGGGCGTTTAACATTTCATTTTGCCAGTTTCATTAATTCTATCGATTTTCCTATTTTTATCGGTTATAACATGTTTTAATTATTTTTCTCGTTTTTCATCGTTTCTTTTGTTTTTCCAGTTTAAAGTTTTTTTTATTGGTTTCACCTAGTTTTTAACTGATTTTACTCATTTTCACCAGTTTAATCCGTTTTCACCTATTTTACACATGTTTGTTCGCCATTTTCATTTGAAGTTTAATCGATTTCACATGTTTTCACCGCCTTTAACTATTTTTCAACGACTTTATCATTTTTCACTGATTTGACCGTTTCATCGATTTCATTCGTATTTTCACGAGTTTCATCCAAATTTTCATCGATTTCAAGTGAATTTATCAATTTCCAGGACACTTTATTTTACTGGTTTTACCCCCTTTTTTTCACCAACTTCACTTGTGTTCACCAATTTCACCTTGATTTTCATTGATTCACATGTTTTTACCGATTTCATAGACTTTTTTTTTTGTTTCATTAATTTCCAACACTTTGACCCGTTTGTTTATCGATTTCACCCTGATTTTGAGCTTTCATCAATTTCATGGACTTTTTATCGGTTTCACTATTTTTCATTGATTTTAACCATTTTTTCACTGATTTCACCCATTCTCCATGAAAATAATTTCATGAAAGCTTGAGGTTATGCATGTCATGATATTCTCAGGTATTGTTTATATTTTTACTTCTTTAGACAAAGAAAAATTACGTAAGTGCCAAAATCTAAAAAGGAAAATTATTTTGGGTACATTATGAATAACCCCTGAAGTAAGACCTAATTACGAAAATTCTCCTCATGTATTGGGTATTAGAAAAATTCCCCTCATGTTTATCATCTTCTTACAATTAACCCCTTCTCCCTAGAATATTCCAATTTTGCCCTTGAGTGTTATTTGTAATGTTTGTAATATCTTATAAATGTTAATACTTGGGTACTAATTGTTATATCTTATAAATTAGAAAAATAATAATTATATATTTACTATCAAAATAATTCATAAAATTTATAATTGCCGATAAGTTTTAATAAATATTGCAAAAAAAAAAAAACATTTACATATTTATTAACAATTTAAATTGTAAAATAATACTATACTAAATAGAATTTTAAATAATATTTTATAATTATGAACAAATTGTTTAAGAATTTAGTTAAATGAATTTATTTTGTAAATTAGAAAATTTAATAATAATATATTGTATTATAAATAAAATATTTTATTTTAATAAAGTTTATATAATATTATAAATTGCAATATTTATTGAAATTTATGGACAATTATAATTATATCAATTATTTTGGTAGTAAATATATGATTATTATTTTTATAATTTATAAGATACGGCAATTAGCACCCACATTTTAAAATTTATAATATATTATAAATATTATAAGTAACTTTTGAAGACAAAATCGGAACATTTTTAGTGCAGGGAATTAATTGTAAAAATGTGTCAAATTTGGGGGAAATTTTTATAATATCCAATACGTGAGGAAGAACTTTTATAAATAGAGCTTACCTTACCCAATTATTTTATAAGAAATCATATATGAATCTACCGACATGACAAATAATGTTCTAATGTATTTTCATTCGGGCCCACAAAAACCCCACGAAATCTATACTCTTTATTTTAGTAATAAAAAGATTATGAAATCAAATTAATGTTAATATTCTATTCTTGCCGCTATAAGCCTATAAGTAAAGGACACAGTAGCTTTACTTACTACTGAATCTCACAAGATGAAAATTCAGAAAAGCCAAACCATTTCTCTCATTCGAAAATTCATTGTCATAACATTTCTTTGTTTCTCTTGTTCTCAATCCACAAGCGTTAAGGTATTAGATTCCGATGGTAATGAACTCCAAACTGATACAAAGTACAAAATAACCCCTCTCCACCCAAGTGACGGCGGGCTAGGCCTTTCCGAAAGGGACAGGCGCTACCCCTGCCCATCCAACGTCGTCTACGAAGATTCATCCGGGCTTTCCCTAAAAATATTTTCGGTTGATAAATCACAGCAGTCAGTAAATTTGTCTGCTGATTTGAACATTGCATTCACTGCAGCCACTATTTGTGTACAACCAACTGTGTGGCGGTTAGGCGATGTCGACCCTTTCACGGGGAGGACTTACGTGAGGACCGCTGGAAAGTTGGGACGGCCGGGGGCGGAGTCGGTAAAAAATTGGTTTAAATTTGAAAAGTATGGCGCCAAGGGTTACAAGATTGTATATTGTCCTAGTGTGTGTAGTACGTGCAAGGTTCAATGTGGGGATGTGGGTTTGTTTGTTGAGAGAGGGGGTAAGTGGCTCGGTTTGAATGGTGAACCCTTTATTATTTTGTTCAAGAAAGTTGTAACGTAAATTTCCGTTGACCAAAATCCTCTTATTTTGACTGAATGGAATTTTGTGGTTTTTTGGAGTTTTATTTAATCGTGAAAATTATGCCAATGGTTGCCTTCTCTTAATTTCTCAAATTGAAGCACAATTATTATCAAATTAATCATGATTTAAATTTAATTTTTTTTTTTTTTGAGATGGTGAAAACATTGTAACATCAAATACTATATCGAATCGAAACTATTCCAATGATAACAAAGTGAACTAATTACTAGTATTAAACTAGAAAAAAGCTAGTATGAAACTAGAGAAAATATCCACATTCGTGGGAGTTAAACTCATAACTTCCTAGTCATGGAACCTCATTCTTAACCACTTGGCTAAGATCTCATCGGCAATCATCATTTAAATTTCAAAAACCATAGTAATTAAATTTGACATTGTCAACAGAGAAACTCTAGAATGTAACTGATTTTTCCTTGATAAGGTTTAATATTATATATATCCTCTAGCAATAAAAATGGCATACGTTTCAATTTTCTACCATTGAGTTAAACAAACATTATTTGAAACTGCTCGAATATTAGTCAAATCAGTAGTAGGTATATTTTTTTACATTCAAATTTTACATAATTTCACTTTTGGTACTATAAGTTATTCAGTTCTACTTTAAGGTTACGTTATTAAACTTTAAAAACTTGACACATATCATACCATGTTTTAACGAACGTTTACATGTTCGATATTTCCGTCTAGTAATTGATGGAATCGTCGAGAACTCCCAAGGTTGGAGAGAAAATAGATGGAAGATATGCAAAATTGGTCTCATATATTAAAGCTCACTGACAATTTTGTCCTACATGCATTTGGAACAACAAATTTACTCCACAATTAACAAGTTTGAAGCAGTTTCAACCCCAATTGAGCCCAATTTTGCATTTGGAGTTAACTTTGACTAGGTATGAACGTTTTATTTGCATATTAACACCTAAACTTTAAGAAAATTCATTTTATTATAGAGAAAAAATTATCATATTCACCTGGGTTTTGGGAAACCTAATCAAAACCCTGTATTCTTTTTTTTTTTTTTTTTTTTTTTTGACAAGGAAACCCCTTGTGTTTTACAAATTGTTGTACACTCTCACTCTCTCCATTAAATATTAAATTATTAATCCTATTTAATAAATTTTATATATTATTATTATAAGTCTAAAAAAAACAGAAAAAAATTATTTTAGGGTCTATTAAACTAATTAGATTTTTAAAATTTTGAAATAATAAATATTTTAAACTAATTAGATTTTATATATAATATATGTAAATTACATAACATTGTAATTTAAAATCTGGATAAAAATCAAAAAAAGAGAGAGGAAAAGCTTGATTGGGAGTCAAGGGAGGGCGATTCCGTCAGTTATTTGACAGTGTGTGCAATTAGTTTAAAATATAATTAGTCGATGCCATCAATATAAAATCTAATTAGTTTAAGATTCTTTTTCAAAAAAATAAAATAAAATAATTAGTTTAATAGATAATAAATAAATTTTCTGTTTTTTGGTATAAGACTTTAAAATTAATAATAATATATAAATGTGATTAATAATTTAACAATTTAACAGAGAAAGTGAGAGTGTTGCAAAACAATTTGTAAAACACAATAGATAATAAATGTGATTAATAAATTTTTAGTTTATCATACCAATCTCTTATAATCTGGAAAATCATTCCAGAAGTCTTTATCAAACCAAAGCTTCATCAATCTTAATCAAAGTTATACCACTGCCATCTGTGTGCTTCAAAGCCCTTATTAAGTCAAGCTTCATCAATCTTAATCAAATCAAAGTTTAATAATTTATTTAAGTTTATATAAAAAATAAAAATAATGACATCATATTTTCATTATTGTATTTTTCATGTATGTGATATACAACTTGAATATTTATTTTAGTGCTATCTTTATTTAATTAAAATAAATGTTTCATATATCTTTTCTTTATGGGATATAAAATATGGTTGATTAACAATGCATCATGTTATCTCAATAATATCAAGAAAGTATTGTTCACACTATCCCTCAAATTTAGTTAGTATAATTGACACCCTTTAATTTTAAAACTACTCAAACTACCCCGAAGATATTGGATACATTCATTCTCTCATTCTCTTACGACGCTAATTTCCGATGGCACATTTTCAAGTCATCTAAAAAAAGAAAAAGTAGGTAGTAATATCCCTTATATATTAAACTATTATAAATTCTCAAATCACTGCTAAGATTTAGTCTAATTAGACGATCAACCTTCAACTCTGAGAAATTACCCAAACTACCACGACCCAAAGGTATTAGATTAACTACAAATACCCTTACAACCTTTATTTTTGAAGGCACAAAAATTCTAGATTTAAATTGAAATAAATGAATGGTGATAAATATACAAAATTTCTTTATTCGGCATACAATAAATTCATGAATGGTTTTTTTCCTGTAATATTCAAAGTAAACATGATTAATTTTATGCCATTACTTAGATTGACTTATATTTTTACCCTATAACATTTCAGGTAACCAAAATAGCCTCACATCTCAACATTTAGTGACTATTTTAGTCCACATAGTTGCCAAATTTTAAAATTGACTTGAATTGGACCACGCTCGGACCAATTTTGAGATTTGACTTATAATATTTACATAATTAATTTAATTTTATAATAATATGTATAAATTAATATAAATCTTGAAAAAGATATATTCTTTTGGAATCTAAGATTTATATAATAGTATTAATAAAAAAAATTATTTTCTAATCTATTATTTATATAATATTATTAATATATTTAATATTTTATTAAAATAATAAATTATATAATTAAAAATTATTTAATATTTAACTAATTTGGGGAAGGGGGTTTAGTTTTTTTAAATTATAATTTTTTATTTTAATAAATATTAAATAACTTTTAATCATATTATTTACATTTTAATAAATATTTATAATTTTTAAATATATAATTTATTATTTTAATAAATATTAAATATATTAATACTATCATATAAATCTTAGATTTGAAAATGTGTTTTCAAAATTGGTGCGGGCGTGGACTTATTAGAGTAAATTTTGAAATTTGACAACTACGTGGACTAAAATCATCACTAAATTTGGAGATTTGGGGCTATTTTGATAGCCTGAAATGCTATGTGGTTAAAATATCAGTCAATATAAGTATTGACATCAACTTTGCAATAAAAGTCAACTGTCACATCACTACTTAACGGTGATTTTAATGACAGTGCCAAATATGTCATAATTTATTAAAACGGTGTACCAAAAATATGAATTGACCTAAAGTGCGGTGCCAAAAATACAATTATCTTATTCATTTTCTCTCTTACCGACATTGTCGACTTAAAAAGGATAATCCTCTAACCCATCAAAATTGGTTAATAAACTTCAATCAATTATCTACTTGTTTTTTTTTTTTTTGGGAGAAATCTACTTGGTTTAATCCTATACGATTATTTCTCTTTATTTTATATTTTATATTTCAATTTGTAAAATGCATAGAATGAAGTTTTAAATTTCTTCTATGTGTTTTTTAGTTAATCTATTGACTCGACTTTATAAATTTTCAAATTTTTGCTCATTGATCAAAACACCCTTCTTCCTCGATTTGCTTAAATTCGCGCAATAGAAAAGAAAAAAATAACATATAAGGCTAACAATACTAAGACATATATAATGATAAATGATTGTATTAAAATCTATAATGAGCATACAATAGTATCTAAGCATTAAGGTAGAAGTCATAAGAAAAAAAAAAACTCACTAATTATAGTGTCAACTAATTGAATCATATATCTTAATTTCTTTTTGGTACAACATGTATAAAAGAGAGATCGATTATTCTTGGTTAATGAGAATTATATATATAAACAAAGGTACCATATGAATTTTGGTTGAATTAGTAGTTTGGAATAGTTTCCGAACTCATTTAGCATAATTATCAAACAAAATTAATATATAATAGATAATTTCAACAATGCATTGTTGAACACAAATTATCACGTTTACAAATTACAATCCTAATATTTTTACAAAAAATGACTAAAATTGATGCAAAACTATGGAATAAAATTCAATCAAAATTTACGGAGAGTGAAAAGTTATACATTATTACATTCCAAATAATGAACTATAGGCCCATCTTTATTTACCTTTGTTGCGACAAACTTTCAACCGAGTACTTCATATAATGACCTTTCTAGGCCCTTCTTTAACACCATGTGTTGCGATAAAACTTCCAACTTGTGATGGTTCAAAGGAAAAGAAATTGTGAAAGGTGAAACATATAGAATACACAAAATGAATAATAACCACAAACTTTTTCCCCTTTAACAAATCTCATTTATAAAGATGGAACTTTCACCTTCAATCACAAATAAGATGCCAATTTGAGAGGAATTCTTTAACTTCTATTCTAACGGATTGAATATCTTTTGTTGGTCCCAAGTGGTCAGATGAGGTCTAGAGGGGGGAGGGGTGAATAGACCTCTGAAAAATTTTAGACTTAAATTTTTTTTTTCAATCTTCTGTCAGCAGACTAATCTGATGAAGAACAGTAAGCTAACTATGCTGATCGTGAACAAATCTTGAACAGCAGAGTGACCACTCTTCTTACAGCAACTTAGCTGATTTCAGCAAAATCAGTTTTATCAAGAGTATACTTGCAGCGGATGTTTAAAAGTGTTTTTCACAAGTAGACTGAGTCCTTAAAAGATTTTATCCCCAGTTTAAAACTCCTTTAAAATCTTTTGAAATAATTCAAAGTGTAAACTTATGCAATTTCAAAATATGCAAGATAAACACCAAGAATTTTTATAGTGGTTATATGGATGAAAATCATTTAGTCCACTCTTCCAGATCACTTAGATTCTGGGTTATACTATAAACACACAGTTTACAATATTTCTCCACTTATACCTAAACAACAAATGAAAAGGCTATAAGCTCGCAACAGGTAATCACTCAGAAAACCTATCCTCTGAAGTTTAAATCACTCACAAAGATGGATTTAAGCTTCGCACAACACTCAGCTAAATACAAGATCACTCAGATCGTATTTTTCTATTTTCTTCAACTGGGTTTCTGCCAACAGATGACTTCCACCAGACGAGTGAGTTGTTTGAGTTTCTTGAGACTTAGAAAATTTTCTGCTTCAAAAACGAAATCTCAGAAATGTTGTTGTGTGTGTCTCTCTTCAAATTCAGCTCTATTTATACTAGGATTTGAAAATATGACCGTTGAAGGAAATCAAATCTCAAATCCATAGCCTTAGCCCGATTTCCGAACGGCTACCTGCTACAGTCCTTTTTCTGCTGTACTTTCCTGTAGCAGCATTAAATGCACTCTGCTGATCCGAGAGTTTTCTTCAATCATTTGCCATTACTACCATTCTCTTGCAGCATTTATTACAATAAGTGCATTTATTACCGTTGAACTATCTCATGATCTCTTCTACTCTGCTAATTGAAGCAACTCTGCTGATAGATACTCTGCTGATCAAATACTGAACTAATCTGATTTGAGTCAGCTGATGACCTACCCTTCGGTTTGCTGTTTCAGCACGAGATCAGTAGTCTTCTGGGCTTTGAACTTTGAACTCTTCTGATGTCTTCTTCACTTGTTCAAAATTCTTCTAAGGGGACTAAGCTTTCCATACTTAGCTGATTTTGATGTTTTGGAAATCATCAAAACCTTCCCTTATCTTCTTAACTTCTTTGCACTTCATCTTCATCTTCATCCAACAATTTTCCCCTTTTTGATGATGACAAAACTTCAGCTAAGTACATGTACCTAAACTAAAGTTTTGATCCTCAAAAATTTCTGAGATAGAAATAGTCTGTTGGAATCAAACTTGAACTTTTTATAGATTTGAAAGGATTACATGTTACAAGTTTAATCAGATAAGATGTGCAAAAATAAAAGATTACATGGGTTTCAATATAAGTAACCTAGACTAAACTAGTCTACTGTCTTGTCTTCTGCTTCCTTGTAATCTTCTTCTTCAGTAGGTTTGGAAGTCTCAGCTTCCAACTCTTCAAAGAATTTCAGTTTTAACAGCTCTAACTTCTTCTTTTTAGCATCAGGGTCTAGCTGTTCTTCAGCTGAGTCCTTAGCAGCAGCTATCTCTTTATCAGACTTAGCTTTTGCTTCAGCTTCAGTTTCATCAGCTTCACCTTCTTCTTCTGTCTGATCTACTGGTCTGCTGTTTCCTTCATTTTCATCGTCACTTTCTTCCTTAGCAGATTCTTCCAGTACTTCAGTTCCTTCAAAATCATCAGCCTTTTCAAGTGATTTGTCTTCTGGTTTGTCTTCTTCTTCATCAAGTATCCTATCTTCCCCCTTTTTGTCATCATCAGCAGGGTTGATTGTATATTGTGGCAAGACTGGTGTGATCTGAAGTGAATCACAGAGAAGTTTGATGTTCTCTTCCATAGCATTAAGTTGAGCTTGTTGTCTTCGTTGATTGGCTTCAAAAGCTTCCATCCTGTTTAGAACAACTTCTCCTTGGTCACCTAACTGAATCTGGGTTGCCAGCAGAAAATCAACAGATGCCTTGAAGTCCTTGGTCAGATTTATTAATACTTCATCCTCAGCTTGAATAGCCATTTCAACTGTTTCTGTAACCTGTCTCCAACCAGCAGCTGTACTTTGGGTCCTTGCCCTGATGATATCCATATCTTGACAGATGGATTTTACATTCTGAGCAGTGTCTTCTATCAAATGGGTTGGAACAGCAGCAGCTTTTTGGGTTGGTTGACTTGCAGCAGCCAACAGATTAGCAGTTACTTTTTCTTCTAACTCCTTCATTGATCTTGAAATCATCTGCTGAATTGAATCCAACAGAGATGCTTGCTGTAAGCTTTGAGAAGTAGAAGCAGTTTCAGAAGGAACTGGAGGTAAGGCAAGGGTTGCCTCTTCAGTAGTATGATCTGCTGTTTGAGTTGTTTCTTCTGCAGTCTGATCTGCTGAACCAGAAGCAATCTCTTCTTCTTTGGTTTCATCAGCTTGACCAGGAGTGCTTTCCTTCTCCTTGGTCTGACCATCTTGCTCAGCAGCAGCCTCTTTTTCATTAATCTGATCAGCTGGAATAGTTTCTTCTTCCTTTGACTCATCAGCTGGTTCAGACTTGTCATCTTTTTCTTTGTTCTGATCAGTGGGGTCAGGTGTACCCTCCTTTTCTTTTTGTTGATCAGCAACATCAAACGACCCTTCTTTTTCTTTGGTTTTATCTTCAGGAACATAAGTGTCCTCTTTCTTCTTATCTTCATCAGCAGGTGGCTCAACTTTCTTAACAGTTTCAACTGTTTTCATCAGACCTGCATTATCCACAGTAGACCTGTGAGAAATCCAAGTAAAATTATCAAATGGTATGAACGGTGAGATTGGATTCTCGGGTAACTCTTCATATGGCCTAATATTAGGACCATAGACAATCTGCTTCAGACTAGGAAGGGGAATCATAGTGCTTGGTTGCCCCTTCATCTTTCTAGTCTTTTTGGCCCAAGTTTCCATTGTCTGGGAAACTGCCAATTTAATTGATCTCTCCTTGAGGTCTTCATCATCAGCAAACTCCTCAGGAACAGATTCATATATCTTTTTCGCCTCTGCCTTCACAACATGACATATCCTCAGTCTTAACTTGTCCAGAAAGAATTTTGAGTCTAGTGCTTGAGTAAGAGAACCTGTCTCAAGCCACTTCATTACCCAGGCTTCTTCATCAGCGAAGGCTTTCCAGCTTGCAATTTGATCTTTACTCTTTGTCAGACGATAATCTCTCCATCTGTTATATCTGATCTTTTCTTTGTTGAACATCGTCAGACGAGTAATTTTTGCATTCTCAGCATCCAACCTTTTAATAAATTCATCAAAGGCAGCAGGGTCATCTCTGATAATCTCCAATGCCAGTTTGACCTCTTCTCTTCTCTTAGGTTGTACTACTGGTGTAGGCATAACTGGTTTGGGCTTGGTGGGATTTCTCTGTTCACCAATTAATATGCCACCAGTATGCTTTGGACCATGAGAGTCCTTAGCACTTGCCTCAATAGCAGCAGCTAACTCAGCTGCTTCTATAGCATCCCTTTGTTCTTGAGTCATCTTGCTGGCCTCTTCTTCCAGCCTTTTGAGCTCAAGGGCCTTAAGGCGATCTTCCTCAGCCTTTTCATCAGCTTTCCTTTTTCTTTCTGCCTCATCTTGTTTCTTCTTCTCAGCAGCAGTTACATAAGGAATTGTAATCTTACCAGTCCTTTGCTTCTTAGCTTCAGGACTTTCAACAACTTGAAGTGGAGTGGCAGCAACAGGTGTAGGATGCAGAAGGAGAGTTTCTCCTTCACTTGTTGTGCCAGTCTGCTGTTCAACTCTTTCCTCAGCAGACACCTCAACATTAACAGCAGGTTCTTCAGTAGGCTTGACAGCAGGCTCTTCAATAATGATTGGCCTCTCAGCTGATGCTGGAACCTTTCTTACTGTTTCAGTTGTTTCCTCAGAGAATGTCACTTTTCTCTTTGCCTTAGATTTGGCAATTCTTCTTGATGGTTCAGGTTTGGACTTAGGAGGTCCTTTGGCAGCACTCCTTGTCCTCATTCTCTTTTTGGTTTGAGCAGGAACAGCTTCTTCAGATTCTGTTCTTTCTGGAGATGATCCAGTCTCCATCTGCTCAATTTCTTTGGTGAATTCATCAATCACCTCTTCAGGAATGATAACTTCAGGTTGTGCTGATCCAGCTTCAACAACAGGGGTTGCTGTTTGATCAGCAGACATACTAGTCTGTCCAGCTTTCTTTCCCTTCTTGGCAGGGCCCTTAGCAGCTTTAGCAGGGGCTTTTCTTTTAGAAGTGCCCACACTCCTAACAGGCTCATACAACTTAAACTCCTTTCCACCATGGATGTTCTTTCCACCTCCCATTGGACATCCAAGGCTTTTGAACAGATGGCTCAATAAGATAGCATACTTGACCCTTTTATCACACAAAAGATCAAACACATGAGCAGCCCAGTTTATTTTCAATCCATAGTAGATGCTGATCATGGTGTAGTATCTTCTTCTAGGTAAACCATCTAAAGAACTTGTACAGCAGTCCAGTACCTTCGCAATAATGTCAGCGAACCTCTGATACTCATCTTTCAACTGAGTCTTCATCAGAGTTCCTGTCATCTCCTCCCCTTCCTTAGCACAAATTGCCCAGAATTCCTCTTCTTTTTCAGACCCTAGGTCTGTCACATCTCCTCCCTCATTTGTCAGCTTATAGATTTCACTTAATACACCAGCTGAGATACAAATCTTTTTCCCTCCGACAGTAGCAATCATAGTAGTTTTCTCAGGGTTGATTTTTCTGGTGCTGTAGAAATTTTCAACATCTTCAAGGTACACATGCTCCTCGTGAGCTTCCAGAACTGGTACTAGTGATGCCTCTTTGATTTTCTTCATGATAATTCGCATCAGATCGGTGCCAGATCTGTAAAACTTTTCATAGCTCAAATATCTTCCTTCAACAACCTTCATTGTGAGATAAAGTAATGAAAATCTGCAGAGAACAGAGAGCTTAGAGAGTTAGAGAATTTAGGTATTTTGTGTGCGTAAGACGACTGGTCTGTTCAGATCGGATTTTATACGTTTCCTTAGGTTTTGGTTATCGTGATTAATCTGAACCGTAAGATTGATCTGACAGTTTTAAATCGTGCGGGTGAGAGTTGCGGATTTCAAAATTATTATTTTAATGTCAGACGGGCGGGAAACTCTATCGATACCTATCTGTTACTTATAAAAGCGTGTTTCTAAAGATACGATTTATAACCATGCTTATATAAGATATCAGATGAGTAGAGTTTAACTTATCTGACAGACGAGTGATCTGTTATCTGATATTACTAGAGAAAGCCAATAGCTAGTAATCTTCCTCTGCTGTTTGTCAATCCAGCAAGATAAAATAATCTTCGGTCTTCAAGAATTAAGAACACATTTTCTGATAACATTACTTCAACTAACTGTCATTAACCAATTTCATCTTTAGAGCAGAAGTACCGCTAGTCTTACACGTTCCCCCTGTCTTTAAGAATTCATAAGTTAACTAGTCTGTTGAAAGTCAATTCTTGAATATAATAACGGATGACTGTGCTGATGAACTTCAGTCTTCTGATAAGTTCCCCCTCAGCTTATGCATCCAAATTAAGTAGTCCTAGCTCAGCTCTTAGAGTTGAGAACCTTACTTCACTTAAAGGTTTAGTGAAAATATCAGCAATCTGATTGTCAGTATGAACATACTCAATCATTACATTCCCTTTTTCCACATGATCTCTAATGAAGTGATGCTTGATCTCAATATGTTCAGTCCTTGAATGACTTGTAGTGTTCTGAGTAAGTGAGATTGCACTTGTATTGTCACAGTAGATTGGAATTCCACTGATCTTGATATTGTAGTCTTCTAGTTGATGCTTCAACCAAAGTATTTGTGCACAGCAAGCTCCAGCAGCTATATATTCAGCTTCAGCAGTAGATATGGATACTGAAGTTTGTTTCTTACTCATCCATGAGATCAGACGACTGCCCAAAAATTGACAATCACCTGTTGTACTTTTCCTATCAATTTTGCTGCCAGCAAGGTCTGAATTTGAATATCCAATAAGTTCAAATCCAGATTCTCTAGGATACCACAATCCCAAGTCTTGAGTGCCCTTAATATATTTCAGTATTCTCTTGGCAGCTAAGAGATGAGATTCTTTGGGATTTGATTGGAATCTTGCACAGACCCCAACTGAGTACATGATATCAGGTCTGCTTGCTGTTAGATATAACAGTGACCCAATAATGCCTCTGTGTTTGGTTATATCCACTTATTTGACATCTTCATCTTTATCCAAACGAAGACTAGTAGACATAGGAACAGTAGCAGTAGAGCTAGTTTCCATACCAAATTTCTTAAACAGATCTCTTGTGTATTTTTCTTGGTTGATGAATATACCATCAGGCAACTGTCTGACTTGCAAACCAAGAAAATAATTGAGTTCACCCATCATGCTCATTTCAAACTTGTTCTGCATGAGCTTGGAGAACTTGTCACACATCTGTTGATTAGTTGAACCAAAAATAATATCGTCTACATATATTTGCACAAGTAATATATGATTTTCCCATTCAATTGTGAACAAAGTCTTGTCTACCTTACCTTTACGAAATCCTTTAATTAAAAGAAAATCAGATAGGGTATCATACCATGCTCTTGGAGCCTGTTTCAGTCCATAGAGGGCTTTCTTTAGACGATACACCTTGTCTTCTTGTTGATAAGCTTCAAATCCAGGTGGTTGTTCAACATACACTTCTTCCTGCAATTCTCCATTGAGAAATGCTGACTTCACATCCATCTGATAGACAATGAAGTTCTTGTAAGCAGCATAGGCTAGAAACAGTCTGATTGCTTCAAGTCTTGCTACTGGTGCAAATGTCTCATCAAAGTCAATGCCTTCTTCTTGACAATAACCATTGGCCACTAATCTTGCTTTATTCTTGGTGACAACACCATCTTCATTCATCTTATTTCTGAAAACCCATTTAGTGCCAATTACTCTTTGATGATTTGGTCTAGGAACTAAGTACCAGACTTCATTCCTTTCAAATTGATTCAACTCTTCTTGCATAGCTTCAATCCAGAAGGAATCACTGAGAGCTTCTTCAATTTGTTTGGGCTCTATTTGAGATAGAAAGGTGACAAACATAGCATCTTGTGCAGCAGCTCTTCTTGTTTTCACACTATCTAATGGATCACCAATCACTAACTCTGGTGGGTGATTTCTGAGCCATCTGAGACCAGGTTGCAGGTCTGGATGTTGTCCTCTGTTTTGATCTTGCAACACTACTGTTGGAGTTCCAGTAGTAGTCTGTTGAACAGTTGTAGTCTGTTGAACATCCTCTGGTCTGTCAGCTGTTTGCAACTCGTCTGTTAGACAATCAGCACTGTGATTTTGAAAAGCACTTGAGTTAGCAGCTGAACTGAGATTAGGTAGTATGATGGGAATATATTCTTCATTCTTTCCAATATCCAACTTCTGTAAATCAGTAGACAGATCTTGATTAGTACTTTGATTCTTTTCAGAAGATTGACTTGGCTCATAAAATACTACAAGGATAAATTCTTCTATTAGTAATGTTCTTTTGTTTAAAACTCTATAAGTTTTACTAACAGTAGAGTATCCTACAAATACAGCTTCATCAGCCTTTTCTGCAAATGCAGTAAGGTGATTTTTCCCATTATTTAATACAAAGCATTTACAATCAAAAATTTTGAAGTAATGAATGTTTGGTTTTCTGTTGTTCCAAACTTCATATGGAGTCTTGTTCTGATTTTTGTTGATCATGCATCTGTTCTGGGTAAAGCAGGCTGTATTTGTTGCTTCTGCCCAAAATCTTTGTGGCAGCTTGGCTTCAGCTATCATAGTCCTGACAGCTTCTTTCAGTGTTCTGTTTCTCCTTTCAGCAACACCATTCAGTTGAGGGGTTCTAGCAGCTGAATACTCATGATGTATTCCTTTGATGTTACAATACTCTTCAACAGTAGAGTTGGTGAACTCTGTCCCTCTATCTGATCTGATCTTCAATATCTTTATGCTTTTCTCATTCTGGATCAGTTCCATCAGATTAGTAAGATGTTCCTTGGTTTCACTTTTCTTTTTCATGAATATCACCCAAGTATATGTTGAATAGTCGTCCACAACAGCTAGGCAGTATTTCTTTCCACCATTGCTGACTGGATCAATAGGTCCAAACAAGTCCATATGTAGCAGCTCCAAGATTCTTTCAGAAGATTGGTGCTTCTTGCTTTTGAATGATGACTTGATTTGTTTCCCTTTCTGACATGCGTCACAGAGCTTATCTTTGCTCATGACTGTTTTTGGAATCCCTTCTACCAAATCATTCTTTATCAGTCTGTTGATGGTCTTGAAGTTTAAATGATTCATCCTTTTTGTGCCATAGCCAACTAACTTCACTTGGTGTTGAAGCCACCAAACAAATACTTGAATTCTTGTCAGCAGAACTCCAGTCGACTATGTAGACATTTCCTTGTCTTCTTCCAGATAAAATTACCTTATTTGTACCAATCTGTTCAACATAGCACTTATCTGTTGAGAAGATGACTGAATATCCTTTGTCACAAAATTGATTATGCTCAGCATGTTGTATTTTAGGCCTTTAACATAGGAGACGTCAGATATCTCTATGTTTCCTTTGATTAATCTTCCTTTAGCCACAATATTGCCTTCTTTGCTGTTTCCAAAAGTAACCTTTGGACCATCCACAGCAACTGCATCAGTCAGCTCATGTATGCTTCCACACATGTGCCTTGAACAACCACTGTCCAAGTACCAAATCTTATCTACTTTACTCCTACTCCTAATCCTAACCTACAAACAAAAATAAAATTATTTTAGGTACCCTTATTGAGAGGGTCCTAAAGGATTAGTTCCACCTTTGACAACCCAAGATGTTGATGTCTTAGGCTTCTTAGGCTTCTGAGTTTTGACAGGAGCATGAACAGCTTTATTTATATCATAGTTATCAGATAAGTCATGTTGATGATCAGTATGATAAGAATAATGTTCATAAGCAGGGTAAGGTGCATGATAAGCAGGGTATGCATGCATTGGATGAGCAGGATATGGTGCATAGTAACTAGGAAATTGAGGTGCATGATACATAGGAGGATATGCAGCAGGTTGCACATAATATGACTCATTTCCATACCAAGCATTTTGATTTTTCTTATTCTTATGATTCTTTGGCTTACTAGTTGCTTGCTCATTAACAGACGACTTAGTTTTACCACTGGTCTGATTCAATTTAGCTTTATCAGCAGACTTCTTAGGACTCTGTTGTTTGGTCTTACTAGTCTGTTTACCTACACTAGGCTCTTTGCTCTTTTTAGCCTTAGGAGATTTCTTCTCCTTTATCACTTTCTCAGGTGAAGCAGGTCTAGAAGTTTGAACATACAGAATGACCTTACTATTGTCAGCAGATATAAATTTCTCAGTATGATTCAATTCGTGCTTATCCTGTTCTAAAGGCATCTTCTGTTTACTAGACATGTGAGTGGATGCAACAGATGATTTTTCATGAGACTCAATGACTTTTTCAAGTTCCATGATTTTTCCTTTATAAACTTCACATTCAGCTTTCAGAGATTCATGTTCTTGCTCAAGCTGTTTATATTCAACTGATTCTCTTGGCTTTTCAGCTGTGAGTTTCAGTGAACTATTTTGCTCTTTTAGCAATATCATCTCTTCCTTAAGCTTTTTATATGCTTCAGCAATAGTAGTATTGTTCAGCATCATTTTTTCAAATGAATTAAATAATTCATTATCAAGAGGAGTTACCTCTTCCTCAGAGTCATCAGATTCCTTTGCCATCAGGCAGAGGAGAGCAGGTTTTTCTTCATAAGAGGATTCTTCATCAGACGTGTCTGAATCTGAATCAGATGAGTAGACAGCAGCCAGCTTTTCTGCTTCGGCCATCATTGCCTTGCCTCTCTGATGCTTTCTTTCTTTTCTGATTTTCTTCTCTTCCTCAGTGTATTTCTCTGCTTTTGGATATGGACAGTCTTTGATGAAGTGTCCCAATTTCCTGCAGTTATAACACATTAGTTTGGCTTTATAATCCTCTTTATCTTGAGAAGAAAAGTTAGGTTTAGAAGTAGAAGCATTGTTGTATTTGTTCTTCATTTTTCTCTTGTAGAACTTCTTGAAATTGTTCATCAGCAATGCTACATCTCCAGCAGTGTACTCCTTCTTGTTGAGTAGAGTGGCTTCATCAGATGAGTCCACTTCTTTGCTTTTCTGTGCTGGTCTTCTGGGATTTTCAGCAGCAACCAGGGCAGCTGTGGGTCCTGAAGTTGAGGTCTCTTCAATTCCCATTCTAGGCAGTTTATACTCATAAGCCTTGAGTACTGGGAACATCTCTGTAAGAGAGATTTTTCCCAAATCTCTAGATTCTTCCATTGCTGTCACCTTCATGTTGAATTTTGGAGGTAAAGCCTTCAGCACTCTGATGGTTATCTCCTTGTCCGTGAAGGTTTTTCCAAGCTTCAAAACTTCATTCAGTGTTCTGGTGAACCTGGTATCCATCTGATCTATGGTCTCTCCAAATTTCATCTTGAAGTTATCCAGCTTTTCCAGAGCAACACTCAGTTGATGCTCTTTAATGGCGTCGTTTCCTTCGCTCATATCTCTGACTTTATCCCACATCTCCTTTGCAGTCTTGCAATGTTTGACTTTGTCAAACCGATCATTATCCAGGGCTTTAGTCATGATAAATCTTTCGACTTTATCCAGATTAAATAGCTTTATTTCCTCTGGAGTCATCTCATGAAGACCTTTTTCCACCACGGTATCAACTTCATTTATCTTTATCGTCTTGGTGAATCTGAATGGACCTTTAATGATACACGTATACATGTTGTCATTGTAGGCAGCTAAGAAGATCTCCATTCTGATCTTCCAGTCTTCAAATGACATACCAGCAATGTGGGGAACATGGCTGATACAGTCCATTTTTCAAAAAGATGCTCTTTTGAAAAGTTTTGAAACATTTGAAAAACACTTGGATTAAGCTCGTTGATCAGGCAGCTGATTCAAATGAACCACCTGCTCTGATACCACTTGTTGGTCCCAAGTGGTCAGATGAGGTCTAGAGGGGGGGTGAATAGACCTCTGAAAAATTTTAGACTTCAAATTTTTTTTTTCAATCTTCTGTCAGCAGACTAATCTGATGAAGAACAGTAAGCTAACTATGCTGATCGTGAACAAATCTTGAACAGCAGAGTGACCACTCTTCTTACAGCAACTTAGCTGATTTCAGCAAAATCAGTTTTATCAAGAGTATACTTGCAGCGGATGTTTAAAAGTGTTTTTCACAAGTAGACTGAGTCCTTAAAAGATTTTATCCCCAGTTTAAAACTCCTTTAAAATCTTTTGAAATAATTCAAAGTGTAAACTTATGCAATTTCAAAATATGCAAGAAAACTTAAATGCAAGATAAACACCAAGAATTTTTATAGTGGTTATATGGATGAAAATCCTTTAGTCCACTCTTCCAGATCACTTAGATTCTGGGTTATACTATAAACACACAGTTCACAATATTTCTCCACTTATACCTAAACAACAAATGAAAAGGCTATAAGCTCGCAACAGGTAATCACTCAGAAAACCTATCCTCTGAAGTTTAAATCACTCACAAAGATGGATTTAAGCTTCGCACAACACTCAGCTAAATACAAGATCACTCAGATCGTATTTTTCTATTTTCTTCAACTGGGTTTCTGCCAACAGATGACTTCCACCAGACGAGTGAGTTGTTTGAGTTTCTTGAGTCTTAGAAAATTTTCTGCTTCAAAAACGAAATCTCAGAAATGTTGTTGTGTGTGTCTCTCTTCAAATTCAGCTCTATTTATACTAGGATTTAAAAATATGACCGTTGAAGGAAATCAAATCTCAAATCCATAGCCTTAGCCCGATTTCCGAACGGCTACCTGCTACAGTCCTTTTTCTGCTGTACTTTCCTGTAGCAGCATTAAATGCACTCTGCTGATCCGAGAGTTTTCTTCAATCATTTGCCATTACTACCCTTCTCTTGCAGCATTTATTACAATAAGTGCATTTATTACCGTTGAACTATCTCATGATCTCTTCTACTCTGCTGATCGAAGCAACTCTGCTGATCAAATACTGAACTAATCTGATTTGAGTCAGCTGATGACCTACCCTTCTATTAGCTGTTTCAGCACGAGATCAGTAGTCTTCTGGGCTTTGAACTTTGAACTCTTCTGATGTCTTCTTCACTTGTTCAAAATTCTTCTAAGGGGACTAAGCTTTCCATACTTAGCTGATTTTGACGTTTTGGAAATCATCAAAACCTTCCCTTATCTTCTTAACTTCTTTGCACTTCATCTTCATCTTCATCCAACATCTTTTATAAGGAATTGGAGGAATATGCGACGATTTTTTCCAGGAAATCCCCAACGAAAAATAGACACTATTCCTTCTTTTCAATCGAATCGATCATAACCACTACCTACATTCCAGGAAATTGTGCACCACAAATAGGAACTAATAAAGAGACCCGCGATCCCGTAGAAAGACATCACAATCCCTTGTGGAAAAAAAATGATTTGCTGAGACGGAAAAAAAGATAATTCGGTCGAATATTTGATGATAAGTCTTTCCTGAAATTAGATTAATAGAAAAGTTAGTAAATATTGATACCGATGCGTATACAATTATATAAGAATGCAAGTGATAAGTTTCAATTCATACTGAAAAAAATATGCTTAATTGTAAATGAAGATATTCATGGAAAATACAAAATCAGTAAGGATGATTGAATTTTTTCTCCTCTATGTAAATATAGTCTAAAATAAATATGATTATGAGAAATATAGACATAAACAATAAATAGTATAAGGAAATCAAAAATACCATTGACATAATCAAGAAAGTAATGAAAGAAAATCAAACCATAGCAAAATCACACAATAGCAAGATGCATGAAAGAAATTTTTACATACATACGTTTAGGGAGTGATGGGTTTATATATATGTATTCCAATTCTAGTTTCCTAATTATGAGTAACTATTTTTGGGGCATGATTTTAGTAGGTCAATCAATTACTTAGTACATATTCTTGTAATCTAAATTCATTTTGACGGTTTTAAGTTTTAATTTCTAGCTATTTTTGGGGCATGAGTATAGAAGGTCAATAAATTAGTTTGCTTTGTATATTAAATTCATTTTAAATTTTCAAGGATTTCAAACTTAATTATAGACATGTAATTAAACAATAATTTATTTCCTTGACAATAAAAAAAAAATCTAAATTCTAAGAAAAAAGAATTGAGTCAAAATTGTATGATTTGGGTCAAAAGACCATTCTTCTATATATATATATATATATATATATATATATATATATATATATAAGATATAAGATAAGATATAAGATACCACTTCCATGTGTTGGTGTCTAATAGTTGTGGTTGGAATAAATTCGGAAACACGAAATAGAAAATAATAATTAAGACTGAGGTTGCGGATGCAATCTTCTTAAGATAATATTTTTAGGATATGTCTACAGTACACATAGCCGATCCTCGATAATTTCCAAAAATAAATGTCTTGTTTAATTATATTATATTTATATTACTTTACAACTAGAATATGGGCATTTCTTTTCTTAAAAAAATTAAATTATTCACACTTAAATAAGTATAGATTTATGTCTTGTCGTCAAAGTCCTACTTAGCATAATGTCCATTCATAATTTTGGATCTAAGATCAATACTTGGATTCAAGCTTGTATAAGCAGAGTTAAAAAATTATCTTGCTCCGAGAAAATCCACATCAATTAGATTGGACAATTGAGATGCTGCCAAATACATATGAATTTTGAGTACATTAGAGTTAGATGTGTAATCAAGTCGAGTAGTGTCGAACAATACACTGTTCAAATTTGGTTTACATTTTATCGAGCTTGAAATAATGTATTTGAACTAGGTTTGATTATTAAATGTCGAGCACCGAGAAGCTTAATATTGTACATATATTTTATCAAATCTTAGTTTATCGAGTCGAGCTCGACCTGAGCTTTAAAAGTTATAGAATAGAAAATGACGTTCAATCCTGTTTGATTTGTGTGACGAACCGAGCTCAAACTAGCTTTTATTCGAATGAGCTCGAGTAGCTTGATTTGATTTGAGCCCAAATTAGGGTTGACAGTTTTTTTCTTCTTCTTGTATTCAGTTCCCAAAAGACGGCAATAGTATTTTTAAGAAAGTCAGAGGCTAAAGTAAGATTAGAAGATACATTGGGGGGCAAAGTTGAATTAAGAAAGGGGGCAAAGTTGAATTCAGAAAAAGTGAGCTTGCTGCCAATTCAATAAAACGACGTCGTAAGGTTTTGTCAAGCCATTAACGGGTTTATCAAGTACTAGTAAATTCGAATTTGAATTTCCAGATAGACTACTACAACTGGAATTTCTACACAGTTGTGAATCTGAATTCAACAAATCGCAGCAATAGCTGTGAAATTCGCCGCTCAATTTTGTTCAGATTTACTGACGAAATTGATTTCCCCTTTTACCGACTTTCGCCATAGATCAGAATCAGGTTTTATCTCTTTATCATGTTTCACACTCTTAATTTTTCTTTGATTTTCGATGTTTTCTATGTGATGTTATTGATGCGTGGTTTTTTTTTTTTACATACAGCTTAAGATTTGAAGTTTGTAGCAAATATATATGGCGAGGATCAAACCTCAAGCTCTGTTACAACAGAGTAAAAAGAAGAAGGGGCCAAGTCGAATGAGCGTCACTACTATTGTTATTTACGGCCTGATTGTAGTTGCAATGGTGTTTTTTCTCTTCTCTACGTACAAACACTGGACCAGAAGGTTTATCAATTCACCTATGTTCTATTTTTATTTCTCTTTAATGTAATTTTGCTTGTTTGAAGTGCTAATATCGTAATCGGGGAAGTATACGAGTATATCAATCTAAAATAGTTATAAGGAAATTGAGGTAATCTGGTTGAATGTATTGTTACTCGAACTTAATTAATTTAATTGAAATCGTGTATATATGAGACGGAGGACCTATGAATGAGCATCAGTGTATGGACTGTTGATTTATTTATTTATTTTGGCAAATATAGATATCCTTGAATTGAAATGATCATTGAATTGTTGTTCATGCATTCATGTGTTTGTGTTTATCAATGCCCAGGTCAAAGTTTCAGATGGAGGACATATCTGGTGCAGAGGTACAGTAATGATTCTATAGTTGTTATTTTATACTTTTAATTGCACTTCAGTGTTTTTGTTAGATGTTTTGAGTGGTAAATATGCTTACTAGCTTTCGTGCTGGTAAGATTGTCTTAGATTTGGCTATGTTTATCCTGGATGCATGATGCCAAACTATGCAGCTGTACTCGTATATTTCCGATTTTATTCTGAAACCATCTCTGTTTGCTATTTCGCAGAAGGAGAAGTCGTTTGATGCTATGGAGAAAGTTGACGTCCCCAAATATGCAGTAAGTTTCTGGGGATGCTAATTTATTTATGGATATAGGCTCTACTAGTTTAAAGGAGTATTTGATATATCTATTGGGTTGAAAATTCTCATTTTGCAAAAAATATATCTTTAACAATGAAACTTGTTGGAAACAATACATTTCTTCATTATTATCCGCAGTTCCTAGCTTGTTATGATGTCAAATTGTCTTGATGAAGAAATGAGTTTATCATTAATGGTTTTCCTCCATATATACTATATAAAGTTGTCTCTAAGTTTGTCTATTATATCTAGTTGGATCTCCTTTTATTGCCAGTGTTCTATTTTCTTTCGGCTATGTTTGTTATTCATCTTTTCAATATCTTAACGTGTATAAATCTATGTTTGTAGGTGATAAAAACCTCAAAAGGCTCAATATTTGTTGAACTTTACAAGGAAGGCTCTCCCCAAGTAGTTGGTGAATTTATTGAGTCATGGTATGTACTCTACTGAATAGTCAAGTACATAAGTTGCTATGATATCTCAGCAAAGGTAACTTTGCCAAAAAAATTATCACGTGACTAATTACATCTTCCTCCTTATAATTTAATTTTCTTCTATTGACATTTTTATACCCAACTATCAGATTTCGATATTATGGTGAATGTGAAGTATACCTCTATTATAGAAAATCTATATATCTCGTTTGTGCCTTGTTTAATATCTTACTGCACTTGCCACATTGTACTGGCCGGGCAATGTGGAATTTTCACTCAGCATGAATTTCATTTGCAGTCAGAAAGGGCGCTTCAAAGGCATGCTTTTCAATCGTGTAATAAAGAACTTTATCATTCAAGGAGGTGATGTTAATAGACCCGGAAATATGGAAGATTGGACTTTAAAGGGAAAGCATTACAATCATATTGATTCAAGGTCTGCCTCATCTCTAATCTCCATAATTTTTCTTCTTTCATAAAAAGAAAAAAAAAATTAAGTTACCCTTGATAAACCATGTATACTGAATTATGATACTTGTTTAGAATGAATCATGAGGCTTTTATGCTGGGCACTTCTAAGGCTAAACCTGATGGTGGGGGATTCGATCTTGTCATCACAACAGCACCAATCCCCGATCTAAATGAGAAAATTAATGTATTTGGACGTGTTGTCAAGGGTGAAGATGTTGTTCAGGTAAATATTGTCTGCTCTGTGTCTCTCTCTCTCTCTCTCAACCATTAAGGCCAGACTGATCAATCTTCTTAGTTTGGCTAGTCCTCTTGCGTATATTAACTTCCTTCTCACACACAAAGATGTCCCGTTGTTTTCTTCTTCCCGTTTTATGTTTCCTATGATGTATCATAGCATACAATGGTGAAGCATTTCCAGAGTTTGCTTGAAGATTGAAAACTTAATTTGATGTATATAAGCAATCATTTAAGGTTCCCAACTTATATAATGTTACACGAACTGCCTTGTATTTCCATTCCCTGATAACTATAGCTCAGCTTCTGGTGAAATGCCAAGAACTTCCTAATAACAATGAATAGTTAAGTTCTTGGATCATAGTTGTCCTGCAATTCAGTAGATTTCTTTTGTTTGGGAAGAGAGACCCTTCAAAACTCTCAGTGTCAGTCGTTTCATTAACTTTTCTGATTTGATTTTGTTTGGAGTAGGCAATAAGCCAATTTTTACAATTTTATATCGATCTTAATTTCGTTTCTAAGGTTGTTTTATTAAAATCTCACCGATTTCCATATATTATGAGTTTCAGGAAATTGAAGAGGCAGACACGGATGATCATTATCAGCCTAAAACTCCTATAGGGATAATAGAAGTGACTTTGAAACAAAAGATTTAATGAATTTGCTTTTGCATCAGAAGATGAAGTCATTTAACATTACCAAAGAAAGGTGCTTATGGATGAGTTATATTCTGTTCTTGTAGCATTATCAACTGCAAATTCTTGTTCCTCCTCAAGCTACCATTGCAGCAGCACATTGGCTTCATCTTGTTCCATTTGTATAATTTGTTTAAATTTTTATCCTTTTTTTATTTTTCTTCATATTTTTCTTATTCTATTTGTTACCAATTTATGGCTACAAAGATTAGGGGGGATAGTTTGGTTTTTAGTTTGGTGATTTCAAGATTTCTATTGAAACATTGATTCAATGTTTTTCAATTGAAATCTTGAGAATCTAAACTAATGTTAAACAATAAGTCTGTGTAGATTGAAAATGTAAGATGTAAGAATGTTGGAGTTTTGGGGTGACAAATATGTAAATATATGGCAAATATATAAACTTATCAGTATAATACAATGTCAATTAATTCATTTTCAAAAGGCATCATTTCACACCAATCACAAAAAAATTCTCCTCAAATCTCTAACCCATATGATTAAACCCAACTCACCTTTAAATTAACATTATTTTAAATTATTTTAACCAATATACATCCAAGTTATGTTTCAATTGTTTCGCACAAATTTAAATAAATCGAAATTTATTTTACACCAAACCATACGAAACTGGACCAAAATACATCCAAACAGAACATATGTGCTCCGGGTATTTCTGCGGTATGCACTTAACTAATAAGTTGAAAAACCAACCTTATTTCAAAAGCCTCAATACAAGCGAACAAAGTATTCATGAATCGTGATAATATTTCGAAAGAGCTTTCGTTACGTACATTATCATTCAGGGCAAACACTTCTTAGCAAATCCTCAAGCTCGCCGCTCATTTGGATTCCATCCTCTTCGATCCTTGCACGTAAATTTGACAACGTTGTTCCAGACGCCACGTAAGTTTGAACTAATGTTTCATAAATACTGCTATCAACACAGTTTATCTTCTTCATCAACTTATAAAATTCCTCAGCACTGTCAACATCACTCTCTTTTATGAAATAGGTTAGAAATTTATCAATAGTATCGGATCTAGGACGCCATTCGTAGTCGTCTCTAACTCTGGATACGGAAACCTTCATTATCTCCAAAGCTTCCTTTATTTGACCGATTCTAACAAAGTGATGCATCAACATATCCCATGAATCGAAGAAAGGTCCGTTTGACCTCATTGCGTTTTCAAGAATAGATAAAGCATCTCCTAGAATTTCATGTTTCAGGTAAGCAACTATAGCTGCATCAGATATTCCTTTAACTTTCGCAATCAGCTCTAATCGTATGGCGTAATCTTCGAGTGCAAAGTTGATCTTGCGAACCTCCATCCACTCCATTATCTGGATGTGCAAAACAATATTGTTGATCAAACTTTAGCAATCTGGTTCGACAAAGTTTCCTATTTCACATTAGACCAAATAATACTATAAAAAAATAAAAAACTCTATAATTAACACTTTAATATGGATAGGGCTGAGAATCAAACCAAGTTACTTGAACTCGTTCGATAAAATCTCGTTTGAGGTCGGTTCGACATACTAATCAAACAAGCTTGAGCATCATTTTTCGTTCCATAACTTTCCAAGCTCGACTCGATAAACTAAAATTTGATAATGTACATGTAAAATATCAAGCTACTCGATACTATGTTCGAGCTCAATCAATAAAAGCTCGTTTGAACTCGGCTCGATTAACAATCAAACCAAGCTCAAATATAAAATTTCAAACTCGATAAAATTCAAACCAAACTTGAATAATTTGTCGTTCGACGCTACTCAACTCGATTACACCCCTAAATATATTTTAGAAAATCAATTATTTTCCAATTTCAACAACAAAACAGACTCGCATTTCTCATCGAACAAATATCATGTTTCTTTCGAATAACTTTTGAACCTCGACTCGAGGTCGACTCGATAAGTTAAAAATTGATGATATACATTCACAATATCAAGCTGCTCGACACTCGGCTCGAACTTGCTCAATAAAAGCTCGTTTGAGTTTGGCTCGTTTAAGAATCAAACCAAACTGAATCACAAAATTTAAATCTTTATAAAATTCAAACCAAGCTTGAGTAGTATGTTATTCGACATACTCGACTCGATTACTCCTAAGGGGATAAAACTGACATCGGAGATAGTTGTTTGAGCAAAGAGGAATTTAACCATATCTTGGAAAACATGCATTATCAAACTCAAAAAGTTGTTTTTTTAAACAAACCAAGCTTGAACGTATTAGTCAAACAGACTCGCATTTCTCATCGAATAAATACCAATTTCAACAAAATATGATGTTTATCCAGAAATCAATACTCTTAAAACTGGAATTTCTTACTCATCCAATGCATTTCAGACCTCAAGAGCTTGGCGGAATCTTTTATATTTACGGAGTTCTTTGATGCAGCAATCGAGCTCAGATTTTCCGACGGATTTACCCTCCCTTATGTACGCATTTATCGTGCTTGCCACTCTCCCTTTGGTATGTCCCAAAGCCGACAATCTCCGGTACAAACGGTCCTCCTGATCGATTGGCGCCGCCTCCGCCGTCGTGGAGAGCCTCCGAACTAATGCCGACATCCCGGCGGGGAATCGACGGCTGGGATTCAGCATCTCTTACCGAAATTTAATTGAGGGGTTTAGGGTTTTATTTTAAAATTATAGAATTGATGCATGTGATGAGAGAATAGCTTTTGGTTATGCGAAAATCGCCATATATTCTGATTCCCATGTAATTCGCCTATGAATTTGTCAAATTAGTATAGGTGTGGAAAATGTGTACACATTAAAAAATTTAAATTCTTTTGATGGTAACTAATTTTTGGCGAAAATATGGATGTATTAATTGATTTTATTTCTTAATTTACTCATGCCAATTGATTTTAATTAATAAATTTCTTTACTTTGTGATTTAATGACAAATTTATCATTGTATACAGAAACTTAAATCCAAGATCATCTCCAACATTCATGTAAAATTTTTCATATTAAAATTGAAGAGGGAGAACCGTGTTATTATTTAAATTTTTACTCACCACACCAATAACTAGTTTATATTTTTTAAATTATGTTAAACATGGCTGTTAACAATGCCGTTAGTTTAATTCAAAAAAAAAAAAAAGAACATTGCCGTTACTTGTATTTTTCATTTTATTATTTTTCTCCTTTAAGCGCTTTAACTTCATAACGATTCTTTTAGTTACCAGCGTTTCTTTTGTAAGTTTCCTATATAAATAGGCTGGGTTCGATCTCTTGTAAAGACATTCAAGTTCATTTTCTAATTTAAGTTTTAAGGTAAACATTATTAATGGTTCTCCTTATCATTAAATTTTTTACAGAGTTGTCCCTCTTAAATATTCTTTTCACGTTAGTTCCTACGAAGAGTTAATTTGTTTCACTTTGGTCCATTTCCAGGTTGAGCGATGAAGGCTCCGATGTCAAGTGACATGCACGTCACGTGATATCGATGTCAAGTGACATGCACGTCACATGATATCAGATCCGTCGTGCTCAGCCTGTAAAGGACCAAAGTGGAACAAATAACTCTTGGTAAGAATTAACGTGGGAAAAAGAAAAATTTAAATAGGACGACTTGAAAAAAAAAATAATGAGAAGGAGGACCAATAGTGAATCCAACCCTGTCTTTAAGCTCAATTTTTGTGCAAAAGTTATATTTTCTCTTATAATTTGAGTTATAGCATGTCTCTTGGAAATGTAATGTAGACTTTATTTCTAGTAATTAACCAGTACTCCCTCCGTTTTTTTTTTAATTGTGGCTTTTGAGGATTGCACACGAATTAAGGAATATCATGAATAATCACTTTTTTGAAGCAAAAAAATCCAAAATACCCTTTCAATCAAATAAGCTTAACATTTTTAGCATTAATGACAAGTATTAGTAAGAAGGTAAAATTGTTAAAATAACATTAATTTTACATTGAAGTTCTAAAGCGACAAATAAAAGTAAACAAGAAAATTTTGCCAAAGCGACAAATCAAAAAAACGAAGGGAGTAAATTTTTTCTCAAAAAATCAAAATTTTGATCAAAACAAAACAAAACTCCCTCTCTCACTCAATAATTTTATAATGATCAGAACTGCATTTAGTCTGGAAATTGTGCATTATTTAGCCTTAAACTTCCTCATCGCACACAAAGATGTCCTGTTACATTCTTCTCCCCGTTTTATAATCCTATGGTGTCTCTCATAGCATACAATCGGGAAACATTTCCAGAGTTCGCTTGAAAATTGAAAATTCAAACCACCTTTTGACACCAAACCGAGACGGACCCAGCTTAAGCCTCATGATAATTCAAAAGCAACTGATAGGTTCTAATTTTTCTGTCCTTTGGGTATTTCTGCAGTAAGCACTTAACTGAAGAGTTGAAAACTAACCCTATTTCAAAAGCCTACATACAATACAACCAACAAATTATTCATGATATCGAAAGAGTTCTCGCAAAAGTTTGGCACAAGCCTAATATTTTGAAAGAGCTTTCATTCCATACATTACGTATATTATCATTCAGATTTCAGGGCAAACAATTCTTAGCAAATCTTCAAGCTCGCTGCTCATTTGGATTCCATCCTCTTCAATCCTTGCACGTAAATTCGGCAATGTTCTTCTAGAAGCCACATAAGTTTGAACTAATGTTTCATAAATACTGCTATCAACACAGTTTATCTTCTTCATCAACTTGTAAAACTCCTCAGCACTATCAACATCTCTCTCTTTTTTAAAATAGTTTAAAAATGCATTAATAGTATTAGATCTAGGAAGCCATGTATCGTCTCTAACTCTGGATACAGAAACCTTCATTAACTCCAAAGATTCCTCTATTTGACCGTTTCTGAGAAAGTAATGCATTAACATATCCCATGAATTGAAGAAAGGCCCGTTTGACCTCTCGGTTGCATTTTCAAGAATAGACAAAGCATCATCGAGCATTTCATGTTTCAAGAAAGCACTTATAGCTGTATTAGTCAACCTAATATCATAAGTAGAACAAACAGACTCCCATTCTTTGTAGCATTCCTTCATCCCATTTATGTCATCAAGTTTCCTAAGAGACTGTAGCATTATAAGATAACTCAAATTCGTCACTACTCTGAAAGTTGACTTCAAGGACTTCCAAATGCGATGGACATTTTCAAGATCAGATATTCCAGCATATAAGGTTATCAAAAAATGGTAGGCCTGACGATTACGTGAATCTATCTCCTTTTCTGCATTTTTAAGAGCTAGCTTGGCTTTTTCTATATATCCACCTTTGATGTAGAAATTTGCCAAATTACTATAACTAGTCCAATTACATATCTTCTCATTACCCAGTTTCATCTCCTCAAAAACTCTTTCTACACCTTCAATATCATTTAAAGACGAATAGCTGTTCATCAATAAGTTGTAAGTAATGTGTCCGGTGAAATGTTCATTTTCTTCATTTCTTCTCTTAAGATGACTACCTTTTCTGGTTGCCCCAATCTCATATACATGGACATAAGATTGTTAAAAGGGAGAGGTACGAGTATCATATTCGTTTTTACCATTTTCGTGAAAAGATCGAGTGCCTTATCAGTCATCTTCTCCTCACAATAGCAGTGTAGAAGTGCTCCGTAAAGGCTGACGACCTTTCCAGAAAGTGAGAGGCCATTCATGTAATTTTCTGCATCAGATATTCCCTTAACTTTTGCAATCAGTTCTAAACGTACGGCATAATCTTTTAGTGCAAAGTTGATCTTTCGAACCTCCATCCACTCCATTATCTGGATGTTCAAAACAATATTATTAATCAAACTTTCCAAAATCTGGTTCAAAACAATTATCCAAGAAAAAGAAAATCTCTCAAATTACTCTCTGCAAAACAATCACGACTCACACGCTTAACGCTTTAATTCGGATAAACTGCCAATGCTCAACATATTTTAGCTAATCAATTTTCTTCTAATTTCAATAAAATATGAAGTTTCTCCAGAAAATCAATACTATTAAACTGGAATTTCTTACTCATCACATTTCACACCTCAAGAGCGTGGTGGAATCTTTTGTATTTACGGAGTTCTTTGATGCAGCCGTCCAGCTCAGGTTTTCCGACGGATTTACCCTCCCTTATGTACGCATTTATCGTGCTTGCCACCCTCCCTTTGACATGTCCCAAAGCCGACAATCTCCGGTACAAACGGTCCTCCTGATCGATTGACGCCGCCTCTGCCGTCGTGGAGAGCCTCCGAACTAATGCCGACATCCCGGCGGGGAATCGACGTCTGAGATTCAGCATCATCAACCACCCTCTCTTACCGGAAAAAATGTTTATTTAAGGGGTTAGGGTTTAGTAAACCTACAAAAGCTAAACAAAAATTGAAAGCCGCACTGATACATAATTTGTATATATTACCTCATATTATAACTCTTTCGCTACTAAAAAAGGGGAAAAAAAAACATTAAATAGTAATTTATACGGTCAAAACTCGGGTTTTTTGCACTTTGCACCCCCCAAAATGTGGGAAATAGACATTTTGCACCCTCGAAACTTAAATTTAGCATTTTGCACTCTCGAAATATGAAAAATATAGCACTTTGCACCCTCGAAATATGAAAAATATAGCTCGTTTATTTTCAAGCAAAAATTCAAGGGCAAAATAGGTATTTCAATAGTATTGGCACTTTGCACCCTCAAACTTGAGAATTTCGCACTTTGTACCCCTAAAATAAAATTAGCACTTAACACCAGCTATTTAAGAACAAATCAGCAACTTCCACCCCCGAAACACAAGAAATGGGCACTTTGCACCCCAAAATACAAAATTAACACTTAACACCCTCAAGTTTAAAAAACTCAAACCCCTCGTTTTTTTTTCGTCAAAGTTGACTTTCGGAGTGAAAAAAATCTAAGGCAAAATAGGAAAATTCATTTTTTTACTTAAATTTTGCAAAATACAATTATAAATACTCGAATACTCATTTTACTAAATAACTAAATAAAGTACAAATAAACTTCTCGAAGACCCATTGTCTACTTCAACATATCAAAAAACCCATAAATAATTACCTATTTTGCCTTAAAAAAATTCATCTTAATGGTCAACTTTGCTGGAAAAATGAGGGATTTGAGTTTTTTTTTAATTTGAGGGTGTTAAGTGTTAATTTTGTATTTTGGGGTGCAAAGTGTCCATTTATTGTGTTTCGGGGGTGCACGTTGTTAATTTGTTCTTAATTAGGAGTGTTAAGTGCTAATTTTTTTTTGGGGGGGGGGGAAAGTGCCAAAAATTTACAATAAAATTACCTATTTTGCCCTTGAATTTTTGCTTGAAAATAAATGAGGGTGCAAAGTGCTGCATTTTTCATATTTCGATGATGCAAAGTGCTAAATCTAAGTTTCAAGAGTGCAAAGTGCCTACTTCTCATATTTCGCGGGTGCAAAGTGCAAAAAGCCCTCAAAACTCTAGTTATTCTCCAATTTTTTTTTTTTTTTTTGTGTTTTTAAAATTGATAAAGTGTTTAACATATAAAATGAGAATTTAATTGGCGTGTCCT